>OY744528.1:63990645-64173145 GCA_963556195.1 Sepiola atlantica | reverse complement strand
GCAATAAAATAATAAGGATGATACCATAGGAACATAAAGTAAAATGAACTAAAATTAACTACACATTTACTAAAGTTAATTGACATAATTTAAGGATGGTAGTGGACACAATATTAATAATAATTATGATATTACTACTACTACTACTACTACTACTACATCGACTACTACTACATCGACTACTACTACTACTATTACAGATACTAATAATTATAGTTATCATAGTAATAATAATGGCAATACCAGTAATATTAATAATCGTAATGGTAATAATAAAAAATTCAATAATATTAGTAATAATAATGATAATAATTATAATAGTATTTATAATCGACATAGGGAATGAAGATAAGATTGTAATTATAATAAATAAATGATGGTAAAATAAAGGTACAAATGAAAACGTGCCATAAATATACATGTATACATATAAACACATATATATACACACACACATATATATATATATGCATATACATATACACACATATATATACATACATATGCACAGACACACACACACACACACACATATATATATATGTGTGTGTGTGTGGGGGGGGCTTTTGACACCTAAGAATGATTCGACGAAGAATCGAAGATTTTGTGAAACCTATAGAACATGTATTAATGTTTTTGATTCTAATACAAAAAAGATCATCAGAAAAATTAGAAAAAATAAAAAAAGTATAATTAAACCGCGAATTCTGTTGTTTTTAACAATGTTTTATATATATATATATATATATATATATATATATATGTATATATATATGTATATATATACATGTGTGTGTGTGCGTGCGTGTGTATGTGCTTTTGTGTGTGCCTTTGTGTGTAAAAGTCTATATAAACACCGATAAAGAGGCACATAAATCTTTAACGCAACACGCATGCGCAAAGTTTAATCGATTCTCTTCAACTGAATTATTTTTCTAAAATTAAGTTTGATCAGTTACAGAATTTTTATTCCAGAATTAAAATACTTTAGCGTTTTTATTTTTTTTATTCCGACACAAACTGAGAGTTAGTGTTGAATGTTTCGTTTTGCTGAAAACTCTCGACACATCTTTAACAAAATATAAATTAATAAAAATACCCGTATTTAACTAAAACCTAAAACCTAACTTTAGGTTTGACAAAACGAAAATGGAAAGTAAAATATTCTAGTTCAGGAAAGAAATATTATAACTTCTCACTATTTTGTTTCGGAATTTTTTAGATAAAGAGTGATAATTTGTATATTTGGATTATTCGGAGTAGTGTTTCCAGCCATGATCTGGTAGAAGTTATCAGTAATTCGTAATTGTATTCTTATTATTACCCGCACCGACGATTAAGCCTTCAACCTTCAGAAGACTTTCACTCAGAACTGGTATACTTAGCACTTTATCCGTTACGCCACAGGTCACTGCAGCAATTCCGGTATGACTTCTAAGAGTTTTGTGGTAGTATACAATTATTATATTGTTAATGTTCAACGTTTACAAATTGTCTTAGTAATTTGACTATTTAGAGTTTTCTAAAAGATTACCTGGTATTTTCGAAATTATGCTGCGAACCAATACTCTCTTTCTTGCCTAGACCAAGATTCTCCAATTCAGTTGATTACAGAATTCCGAGAAAAATAGAGTAATCTCGGTTATTGTTTTGTGAAAACTTTTCTAAGCGTTTTGAAAAGGATTTTTCATGACTTTCGAGGTCTTATCGACGCTGTTTTTCCGATATTTCCGTATAGTTGTTTTAGATTCGTTCTTTTGATCTTTCCATATCGAGTCATTTCATATCTTTCCACGACACTGTTCTTTTTGTTCATTTACGAATTCCAAAAAGTCCTCTATGTTTAAAAAAACAACATTTCTGCCTCTTTTTTCGTAACTTTGTTTATACTTCATAGGCCAATAAAAACTCTGCTCGTCGCCAATTTGTTGTACTGTAGTCCGACCGTCAATAGACCCAGACCATGCTGGTAGTGAAGGGTGTCTGTAAATCTACAACAATATATAAATATACAGTGTCCCAGAAATCGCGCAACCACACACTGATTTTCATGGAGTGGCCACCACGATCACCAGATATGTTGTTCTTGACCTTTTTTTTTGGGGGGGGGGGGACATCTCAAATTTGTTGTGTACAAAAATCGTCTACACACTCTTAATGATTTGAAAGGTGCGATAACAACTGAGTGTGAAAGAATCAACACTGGAACCCTAAGAAGAGCTAGACAGTTTTATATAGAGCGGATGGGTGCACGCTTCAATGCAGAAGGTAAACAATTTGAGCATATGTTAAGCTAATGATTAATAAAATAGATAGTATGCGTATTTCTATGAACACCTGGATGGTGCGCGACTTCTGAGGCATACTATATTATGGTTGAAAAATGAGGAAAGCATTGCTTAATCCCCGACTCTAATAGTACTACAAACAGTACTCATAACATTAGGAGTGTCTAAAACGTTAAATGAAGTTCTTGTAAAGTTTCGTCAGCTATTTAGGGGAGAAATCTCGACTTAAAGAAAATCAACCTCTGCAAACTGGCAGCAGACACAAATCCAGAAACAACGTTTTACCCAGAACGTAAACCCCCCCCCCCACACACACAGACACTGTAAAAGCATTTTGGAACTTCTGCTTAAACACCATCATACTCAAACAAAAAATAATCCCCAAAAGGGTAAATTCTTCTTATTTTTATTGAACCTAAAGAACCACCTATTCAAATAATTCGATTTGCTACCAAAAATGTTTAATCTCACTCATTGTGCAAAACGAATTATTTTCAGAATCCGACATGTCTCGCTCTCGCTGTACCGGATGTTTAAAATAGATTCATACTAGTGGCTATCGCATTGACCGGCGTCGGTGTTCGTTATCACTGGAACCGTGTTTGAATCGTTCTGTTTCCATGGTGAATGGCGAAAAAATACCCCTTTTTACGAGGCTGTTCATTACAAAATGTGAATATTTAGATATATTAACCAGAATTTCTATGTATGACAGGCTGCCAGAACGTGACAGGTCTGTATTATTACGGTTGGCGTACATCAGATATCTACAATTGTGTCATTTCTTTTCAATGTCGCCACGAACGCAGTCACCTGTAATCTTCAGTAACCTGTTCCTTGGTCGCTTCTGTAATAGGTGGACGTCATACTAGTTGTCAAGGTTAGAGTCGATTTGGACTAGAAGCGATCCCATTTTTCATAAGTAGAGAGAATACATAAGGATAATCCACTGAGCTGCAATATATTGCAGTCTTGCTTATTCATTTTGTTTTTCACTTTCTTCTCGTTTTCCCCATCGACAAATCAACCCCTACTCGTTTTCGTCATGGATTTGACCTTCAAGTTTACCCAGAGATGAGACTCCAATTTTGGAAACATGGAGTCGTCTTTTAGTTACTATTACTCTCAGGTCCACTCTGACTAGAAGTGGTAGTACCGGTCAGGGTCCTATCTAAGGCTTAAATAGAATTTAGCATTACAAAAAAAGTTCACAAAACAACTTAATCCACCAAGCATCCGTATAAAAAAAATAAAATCTATTAAATATTTGAAGATATTAAAAACTTATCTAGAAAATACGTTGTCACAAATAACTAAACCCGGCATAGAATAACTCCTAAACGTGTAATATGCCGTAAGTATAACGTATATCATGCCAGTTGCTAAGGTTTCTGGAAAAAAGTTTGACCATTCTACCGGCCCAGAAAGTACCCGTCTCCAAATACAATCATCTATATATATAGAAGAGGTAGAGACGCCCAAAGGAGAAATACTGCTGCCACATCTGGGAAGGTGTCGCACAGAGCACTCTTTCATGCCTTGACAGAGTACAACATCGAATTCCAGATCAAGTTGCGGGGGTAGATCGTTTCTCTTCTTTACAACACTTTCTAACATAAGTAACGTTTCTAGTCTCTCTCCACTATTGATACTAGCAAATATATGCTCCCTCTGGTCACATATTTTTGTTAGGCTGCCGCGTCAGAAATGAACGCTCACGCGTAAACCGATGAAGCCCCAGTCATATTTATTGGGTGGTTAGGCATTGATTTTCTTTGTTTTTGACCAAGAATTTTTTTAGTTGAAAATAAAGAAAAAAAGAAATTCGACCCCACCCCGATTTTTGTTTTACTCTCCCACATAAATAGAAATATGTTTACTTTAAAAAAAAAAGAAAGAAACTTTTTTGCACCCCCTTCCTCAATTTTTTTTATTTTACCCTCCCCATACATAGAAATAATTTTAGTTAAGAAAGGAAAAAAACATTTTTTTGACCGCCTCCCCCAATTTTTTTTTATTCTCCCCCCATACATATAAATATTTTTAATTAAAAAGGGAAAAAAAGAAAACCTAACCCTAACTCTAACCCCCACGTTGACCTTAACCCTAACCTTAACGACGGGGTCAAAGTTAGTGCGGGTCCTAAAATGAAAAAGCACCAAAAAATCAAATACAGTGAACACTGTGTGTTTGTTTGTTTAATGACCTTTTTTTTAATTAAACAATTTGATTCTAAAGTCAGTTGTATAGTTTTCCAGTACAATGTGTTATTTTTTTGTTGACAGTAAAAAAAAAAAAGCACATCTTTTTTTTTTAATAAAAAAAATATGGAATCATAAAGTCAGGTAAGATCGTGAAAAAATGATAATATTGGATATGAAAGTATTAAGAAATCAAATACGGAGGGAGGGCGTTTCAATGGATTAACGCTGTTTAATCAGTTGGGTGTTAGATGAAATAACTACGTAACTCATTAATTTGTAAATCAATTATTATTTTAATTAAACAGTTTTATTCAATACATTTGTGTTTTAAAACATGATGGCTAATAAGATTAAGAAAATAAACAAACTCAGAACGTTTTAAAGTAACACGGTTAAATGCCAATGTTTTGTTGACATTTGAAAATACGCGCCGTCTTGCGTCCGTATTAATTTGACGGAGGGAGGTCGTTAAATGGATTAACGCTGTTTAATCAGTTAGGTGTAGATGAAATAACTTAATTTTTAAATTAAAGAGGTGGCGATAGCTAAGTATTTAGCATTCGCCCTGGGGTTGCGATAGGTACGTATTCAGCATTCGCACCGGGGCGGCGATATGTACATATTTAGTATTCGCACTGGGGCAGTGATAGGTACATATGGTGTATGCATACCGGGGCGGCAATATGTACGTATTTAGCATTCACCCCTGAGCGGAGATAGGTACTTATTTAGCATTCAGCGGTGGCGATAGGTACGTATATAGCATGTGCACATGGGCGGCAATAAGTACGTATATAGTATGCGCACCGGGCGGTGATAGGTATGTATTTAGCATGTGCACTGGGGCAGCGATCGGTTCATATATAGCACGTGCACCGGGGCGGCGATAGGTACGTATATAGCACGCGCACCGGGGCGGGTATAGGTACGTATTTAGCATTCACACCGGGGCGGCGATAGGTATGTATTTAGCATTCACACCGGGGCGGCGATAGGTACGTATTTAGCATTCACACCGGGGCGGCGATAGGTATGTATTTAGCATTCACACCAGGGTGGCGATATGTACGTATTTAGCTTCCGCACCGGGGCGGGGATAGGTACGTATTTAGAATTCACACCGGGGCGGCGATAGGTACGTATTTAGAATTCACACCGGGGCGGCGATAGGTATGTATTTAGAATTCGCACCGGGGCGGCGATATGTACGTATTTAGCTTCCACACCGGGGCGGCGATAGGTACGTATTCAGAATTCAGGGGTGGCGATAGCTACGTATATAGCATGTACACATGGGCAGCAATAACTACGTACATAGCATGCGCTCTGCGGCGGCGATCAGTACATATATAGCACGTGCACCGGAACGGCGAAAGGTATGTATTTCGCATTCGCACCGGGGCGGCTATAGGTACGTATTTAGCATTCGCACCAGGGCGGCTATAGGTACGTATTTAGCATTCGCACCGGGCCGGCGATAGGTACGTATTTAGCATTCGCACCAAAGCGGCGATATGTACGTATTTAGCATTCGCACCAAAGCGGCAATATGTACATATTAATTATTCGCACTAGGGCAGCGATAGGTACTTATGTAGCATGCACACCGGGGCGGCGATAGGTACTATTTAGCATTCGCACCGGGGCGGTGATAGGTACTTAAATAGTATCTGCACTGGGGCGGCGATAGGTACGTATATATTATGTGCACTGGGCGGCGATAGGTACGTATATAGTATGCGCACCGGGGTGATGATAGATACGTATATAGTATGAACACCGGGGCGGGGATAAGTACATATATAGAAGGCGCAGATAGAGGTGTTACTTTTTATAGAAATATGTCATACTATTGCCCTGGGCAACGTAGGAGAAATGGTGGGGATAAAACAGCTTTCGCAAAAGGCAAAATTAGAAAGTAGCGGTGAAATGGGTCGACCAGGGAAGAGAAAGGTAGAAAGATAAAGAGACGGCTATAGAGAAAGGGGGGAGAAATAGAAGTTTGTATATAAAGATGTTACACACACGATTTTTCTTCAATTATATGTTTTTATGACCCCGAGCAACACCGGATAGCCCTGCTAGTAATTCATAAGTAAGATTATTAGCGAGCAAAATTGCGTAAATACATGTTGAAATTTGAAGAAAACAATTATTAGTGTATATTTGCGAATACTAATTTATTAGAAGTTAAAATGCAATTGATTATGTAAATTGAGAAACGCGCATAGTGTTTGCGGCAGTTTTTTTCATAGTATATAATGAAGCTGGCGGACTCAGGAGACAGTCATACTACTCTTATGGAGTTTCGGCTTCAGACAGACAGATACATACACTCCATTATTAATAGATTTCCATGGAAGGTGCTCGACTAAGCTATAGTCTTTGGTTTCTCTTTGTAAGAAATCCCCAGCAATAACTCGTTGTGCTGCAACATCGAAAATATATATTTTTCTACTCTTGTCAAGCGCAATTTCCCATGTCAGAGCTTCTTTGTAAAGGCTTCCCTTCTGTGGAACATATTGCCGCAGGACTGCTTTACTGCTGATTATGTCTTTAAGTCCAATGTCAGAAAACTCTTGTCAGAAACTGTCCCTTAAGTAATAATCAGTTTATATCATTGATTAATATAAGTACCCCTATACGGTTCCTCGTATTTCAGCTGGCAATCATTGTTGTCTCCTTAACCCTAGTTTTCAAGTGACCTATAGCCTTGATAAGTGGTGATCCAATAGCAACAAAGAAAACCAAACCAGAGAAAACTGCATCTTCTCATTAAGCCACCTTCTAAACGTCATTTCTACAGTAATTTACTTCATTTACTTTTACGTTAACAACGATGTTATAATTAAGTCGAAAGTTTAGAAAAGCGAAAAAATAAGTAACGTGCTGTTTCTCCGCCAAAAAATACTATTTGTATGTTTTAAAATAAACACAGCGATTCGTCAATTTTAGACAATGATATTAATTTTAGTAGCAAGCGTATGTAGTATTATACGAGGTAAATATGTAAAAATAGGATTAGTATTGCCACTTTCCACATAAAATTAAATATCACGTAGTGGGGAATTTCCAAATAAAATTTCAGAAAGGCTACGTGTCTCGTCTGTAACGTCACAGGCACAGGAAGCGGGTGAGCGAATGTGTCAAATGAGTAGAGAGAATCGGTCTCTTTCGTTTGAACCCCCAAAGAGGGTAGTTTGGCTTTTGGATAGCTGTTACCCCAGAAAAGTGTGATTATACTCTGAAGAACGAATAAAACCCAAAATAGATATTTAGAAAAGAAGAAGAAGATAAAGAAGAAGAAGAAGAAGAAGAAGAAGAAGAAGAAGACAGCAACAGAGAGAAGATAGAGAAGGAAACTTTGACTGCCACATTACCACAGAAATATGGCCGACTGATTCTGCCGACTAGGTGAATACATCTTGGGAATTAAGACCAACTAAATCGTAGGGATTCAAGAGCACTCAGTTATGCTATAGTTGAATTTTTGGTGTAAAAATTAATCTGGGTTTTCGACATTAAAAGAATTTACGAAACTGGATTTTCCACGAAACATGATAACGTTCGTGTCGCACCACTAGAAATATGGTCTGAAAAATCCAACAAATTCCACGGGCAAAAAAATGAAGAAAATCTACGACTGTAAATAATTGGTCTAATACACGGCGCAAACCCAGAAGTTATTAACTAAAAGTGACTTAAATATATATATATATATATATATATATATATATATATATATATATATATATATATATATATATATATATATATAGTCAATTATGAATATATATCAATAAATATAAATACAGTCAGTTATGAAAATATATTTATGCCGATTTAGCTACGCAGACGCTTCCGCGTTTTATCTCCGTAGGGAATCGTCAGGTCTATATATATATATATATATATATATATATATATATATATATATATATATATATATATATATATATATGTATATGTATGTATAGATATAGTAATCCACATGCATACTGTTCTGCTATATAACATCTATTCAGTGTGACTAGGCTAGCACATACCTAGATCTAGTAAATTGATAGTCTGCCGCTCTCACCACTAAGCCACATGCGCTGGTGGTAAATGATATTTTTAATGTCTTCATCTAAACATTGACAGCCATCTTTACAGTGCTCTATTTATTTGTTCACAAACATTATTTCATTACGCTAAATAGTAGCAGGATATATCATTTAACGATAGTGCTCAACCCAAGAACAGTGTTCTAATATAGTCATCTACAGACAGACTGTTTATCTGTATCACAGCTATTCGGTGCGGCTAAACTAGCACCCATCCTATGCTATGGATCGATTGTCGGCAGCTCTCACCATTACGCTACACGGCAAGTGATGGTTGTAAATCCTATCTACCATGTTTTTATATAAACATGGACCGCCACTTTACAGTGCTAAAGTTGGTCAATATATTTCGTTGTACAGCATAAACGTCAAAACTAATACACCAGTCACTATGATTTTTTAATATATATTCGCGGCTACCCGGTGAGTAATTTGGGCACATTATGATTTTACAAACTTTCTCAGTAAGGGCGTGCGCCCAGCCAAACTTGCACCTGTCTCTAAAAACTTTTAAAATTTCTTAGATGAAAAAAACTAATGCAAACAATATTTATCTGCATTCAATTGTGAGTTAAATTAAGTAAGACATTTGTAAAAGGGTCGCGTCTATGTGTTTGTTAATATCCTAAACTATTGAACTTATCATTATGAATTATGGAATATGTGTTATAGGCTACATGGTGAATAACATGAGTACATTATGTTTTTGTAAACTTTACCATACTTACCAAAGAAAGAAAACACATTAAAATGTAAAACTAATGCTATATGTATTGCTTATATCCGTCCTGGGACGGGCATTAAAATAGGATAAATACACGCACGCACACCCATATATATATATATATATATATATATATATATATATATATATATATATATATATATGCATATACATATACATATACATATACATATATATATATATATATATATATATATATATACATATACATATACATATACATATATACATATACATTTAATAATGAGGATTGGGGTAAAATAAATACCTTCGAAGCATGTTAAGGATACGATATTAATTTTATTTTAAAAAGAAAAGAAAAATCGAAACCGATTTTTTCTTTTTTTTTATAAACTTTCATTTTTTACTTTATAATGATACAAATAATTTCGCCAAATAGAATTGGCCTCTTCTGTGTGTTTGTAGATCCGATCTTATTGGATTACCGGCTTCTGCTGGTGTAAACCTGCGTATGAGATCACGCATGCACTCGAGTTATTTATATATTTAAAAAGTTCATACTTTTTTTGAAGCATCTAAATGAAATTTAATAATGAGGATTTAGGTCAAATAAATACTTTCGAAGCATGGTTAGGATGCGGAGTACATAGTGATGATACTAATTGTGACGAAAAGGGGGTTAGGTCAAATTTGGGAATTTGGGAAAGAATGCGTTGATAGAATGCTTATACAATATTGTTATATTTTAAAGATAAACAAAAGTGATTTCTGGGTAAGTTAGGCATGCAGAGAAGCAAACCATTGAATGTATGCTAAAACAAAACAATTGAATAGCTAGAATATTGCGAAACGCTAGAGCAGATTTTGAGACTTAACAGAGAATAGGTATTCCGCGCTGGCTCCCACCAGAAGAGCTCGGCGCCCCAACGGTACATGGAAGATTGTGTGTAAATATTGTAACATAAAATAAAGTAAGCTATGCATTTGTTTTCTGTTTTTCAAGTCTTAAATTGTTGAAAAACTTGCGAGGGAAAAATGCTTCAAGAAATCCGAGTAGAATTCTCCGTTTGAAGGACAAGTAAATGTTTCCCTTTTAATCTGTTGTGCCCTATGAATCCCCCCACCGACAGTACCAACTTGTAGAAATGTAAATTTAATGTTAACTAATAGTAAATAATTAATTAACCAACACATAATTATTTTATATGTGCCCTAAGATATCACTATGACTTGTTCATCTGAAAAATCCCCCACCTGACTGTGTCAAACTATTGTAAAATTACTCAACAAATATAAATAGCAATGGTTGATAACTCAACTAATAATTATATTTGATAAAACCAGACTAGAAAGCTATGCGTTAATCCACAGACGAATAGGTATGTTTACATGATCATAACATACATTATTTCCATAAATAAATTTTATCTCTTGTTGAACAAGAAATAATAACTGTGACTTGATAATCAACAACTTTTAATTAATCACTAAAATAATGATTATGTACGTATCAACAAGAAATAACAACGGCTTAAATCGCTCAACATATCATCAATTTCATCTAAACCAGCCAGAACAATTGTGAAAGGATGACCCACAAATTGTCATCACCAACTGAATCATCCAATTACTAATCATGAATCTGTCTAGCAGCACAGGGTAGTTTCGGAGCTTGATTCGTTTCTTGGTCACATTCACACCATCGCGGACACCCCAATCAAACGTCTGAGTGTACTTACCGCCGATATGATTTCCCTTGGCCTTTTCTATGGTCACGTGATTCCGTCGAATATTACTAACACACCATAACTCTCTGTTAAATTATATAATCGATCTTTCCTTGATAGTTATAGCCATCCCTCATACACCGAAAGGTTATCCTTGTAAGTTGGGATCATAAGTCTCTCTATTAAATTGTGAAGGCACGTTTGCCCGTCTAAAACTACTGTCGGTCAAGGAACGTTCGGTCCCTTTTGTTGATTGAACTACTGAATTATTAATCGCCTGTGTTCGATCGAGACTCGAATGGCCGTGTCTTAATTAAGTGGCACTAAGTGTTTTTTTTCTTGGGTTCGCCTGTAACCAGAAGTGGAAATTCTGGTCAAATGGCATTAGTTGTAACCTTTTAGTCTCACATGGCATTTTCTTGTCCAAGATTCGTCATTGTGTCTAATTGATTATTCACATGGCTTGAACTCCTACGTCCCATACTGTGTATTTAGTCACAGAATGCTGTAAGTCGTCGATCGATGCTTTGTCTAGAAGCGTTCGCCCAGAACAGCAATATATAAAAAAAAAAACTATCGACATAATTGTACCGCAACAGTCGATCAGTTTATGCACTGAACGTTGATATAATTTGTATAAAACACAAATATATTCTACTAGTGGGGCAGCAAATCTAACCTATTGTGCTTTTTGTGAAACAAACACTAAATTTAGCACAAATGTACATTGGCATATGGCGAACATTTTCAGATATTGAGCCACTCGGAATTCTCTCTTCGTGTCCGCCATATTGGAATTCAAAATGGCTGCTATTTTAAATCTACATTTGCGCTTATCTGTTGATCTAACATTTTTATTGACTCGTAGGTTTTTGGGGGCTAGGAATCCAATGGTTACAATATGCATTGCGTATTTTTTACCACTTAGCCGCCATATTCGATTTTTAAAATGGACGCGATTTGAAATCCTCATTTTCGATTATCAGTGGGTCTAATGCGGTTTTTGGCTAGATTTTTGTGTCTAAATGTATGTTTTTTGGGGGAACGGAATCCAATGATAACAATATGCATTTGTATCTTTTAGCAATGAGCCACCATGTTTGATTTCAAAATGGCCGCCATTTAAAATCTACATTTGCGATTACCTTTGGGTTTAATAGCGTTATTGACTTGATTCTTGTGTTTAAATGTATGATTGGGGGATGGGGCAAGGAATCCAATGATAACAAGTTGCATTGTGCATCTTTATTAATTTTGCTGCCATATTGAATGACCCGGAAAAGGATCAGTTGAAGCCAAACTCTATTTCGGGTAAAAATAACAAAGAATAAGATATAATAGATATGACCATTTATGGGTCAGATCTGACCTTTTCTGTGTGAAATCTAACTGTATTCCGAGTAATTTTTGCTCTAGAATGAAGTTTGGTCCCAACTGATCCTTTTCAGGGTCTTCACGGAATTTTTAAAAGTGTAGTTGTAGTAGCAGTTTTCATGGCATTTATGATTACAGAAATACTACATTGTGTCTTTTCAGGTTTATCCTGATGCATGCATGCCTGTAGACTGACGGTGCTGGTTGTTCTTCCGAAGACAGTTCGATCACCATGTCCAAGAGGTTCACACTAGATCATGCTGAGCGAACTTCATCAACATCACAACACCTTACCACTATTGACTGGAGGTTATGCATCATATGTCAAGAGGACAAGATGGAGACATTGACAACACCTGAACAATCTAAAAGAAAATAAATTGGTAGTGGATACAGTTCACTCACAGAAAACTTGATCAAATTCAATGAACTTGGTGAACTTCATGGATCACTCCAATTGGAAAGACTTGATGATGGGCATGGCATTGAAGCTACGATGGTTGCACACAGCGCAGAATATAACCATACGTGCAAGCTCCAGTACAACAACACTAAAGTACAGAGAGCACAGAAGAGAACAATCAGAAAAGAAGGTCAGGGCGATAGGGAATAATCTTGACGCAAACGCACTAGGCCACAGTCACGTTCGAGTACAAAGAAGGTTGCAGAAACTTGTTTCTTCTGTGGACAACCTGCGGGGACTAATAGTCTTCGGAAAGCTGCAACATTCGAAATTGACAGACGGGTCCGTGCCTGTGTGAACCTTCTTGGTGATACAGAACTGCTTGGTCGTCTAAGTGGTGGGTACATGGTTTCTTTGGACGCCCAGTATAACCTGCAGTGCTTGATAGGAATTTACAACCGCGCGAGATCGGTCCAATCAACACGACCACAGGACTCCGACCAAGAGAAAGAGAGAGAGAGAGAGAGAGAGAGAGAGAGAGAGCAATGTCGGCAGTAGTCTTTGCTGTACTCATCCTCTACATTGAAGAAACAAGACAAGATGAGGAGACAGCACCAGCATTAAGATTGGCCGATCTTGTCCACCTATATCAGTCGAGAATGGAACAGCTCGGAGTGCATCTCGATACGAGAGTCAACTCCACACAACTGAAACAGAAACTGCTATCTCAGTTTCCTGACATGCGAACCCACACCAAGGGAGATACATATTGATGAAATTTGAAGAAGATCTCGGTGCTGCGTTTGAAAAAGCCTGCGAACTGGACAGTGATAGTGATGCAGTCCATTTTGCATGTGCTGCACACATTCTTTGTCGTCATATGTTTGGAGAAACCAATCACTTGACAGGATTTCCTGAATCATCTCAAGATGAATCTGTACCACCGCTGCTGCCTACACTAATCAGCATGATTCCCGAGGGACCCAGCATGAAGGATCAGACGAAAAGCACTAACCCTGCAGCAATTACCGCATCCTAGATATTGAAATTCAACAGTGTCAATCACAAGCGAACTCGTGGCACTACATTGTCCACCTGTGCTTGGCACAGTTTTGCACAAGAAATCCCATTCATACGAGTGGACAGCAACAAGACCGAGCTGTTAAAGTTTCTCTCAACAGCTCTTTTAGAATGGTTTTCTCGTCATTACTGATAGAGAAGCAGTGCTCAGCAAGCCACTACTACCAGATCTGAATTCACTCAACCCATGCAACAAGCACGGACACCATTCAATAGTCATCCGGACTGTAGACACCGATGTTGTGGCGCTGGCAGTTCCGTGATATAGGAATTGCAACGAGAAGAAAAACTATGGCTGGCATTCGGAACAGGCCCAAGTTTCTGATACCTAGCAGCATATACAATAGCAGCTGGACTGCGACCAGAGAAGCCTCGTGCACTGTCAATGTTCCACGCTCAAATTGGATGCGATACTGTGTCAAGCTTTACTAGACATGGCAAGAAGACCGCATGGGCAGTCTGGACAGTACTGCCAGAGTTCACTGAGGCGCTGATGCAGCTGTCTTCCGCATCAAGTGACATACCAAATGGTGCAATGTGCATCATCGAGATGATTGTGATCCTGTTGTATGATAGAACCAGCAAATGCACAGACATTGACAAGGCCAGGAGGAAACTCTTCGCAAAGAAAAACAATGTGAAGCTGATTTCTCCAACGAAGGCAGCTTTAGAGGAACATGTCAAGAGGGCAGTATGCCAAAGTCGACATGTGTGGGGTCAGATTATGCTGCCATCACCAGAACTCCTACCACGAACCAAGTGGGGTTGTACAATGACTGGAGGACAATATACACCATACTGGACCAGGCTACCTGAGGCAGCTCATATCTGCATTGAGCTGGTTTCTTGCAAGTGGCAAAAAGGGTATGTGAGACGCTGCAAATACAAGAAGGCTGCCCTTAAGTGCCCATCCTTCTCTGTGTGTGAAGGAGACGGAACATGAAGATGAGTCCACAACATTCATTTACTTGTGGCAGTGCTGAACTTGTTAACATGACACTGTTTATGTACATACATCTTCAGTACCGATGTATACCCAGCCTAAAATACCAGACAATTGTAGAATGTCAGTACACCCCCAACATTATATATTACACCATGGAATGTCAGAATTTCAACTTAGATATTTAATGACTTAAGACATGTATCAAAAGTATAAAACTAAAAATTAGTAGTTGAAGTAAATTGATATTTTTATTTAGAGTTATACAGGGAAAGCTACTTTGGACACTATGTTTTGGATATTCAGACATAACCCAAAATTGATCATTTTGTGATATTTATTAAACGAATGAAGAAGACTAATCAACCAAATCTCTTAAGAAAGGTGTCATATCAAACCTAGAACAACACAGAATCTAATCAATGACCCAAACTTGTCAAAACAATTTTTACTTCACAGACTTGAGTAAAATGTTGTCTTGTCAAAAATACATGATGATGAATATTGATCTCTCATGAAGTACAGTACTGTAATAAAGCATGTCATTTTTAAAACTAGATTTTTCATCTGTCATGTACTATGGAAATATTTTACCCAGAGGTAATCACATATGTAGAATTCAAGTGGCGGCCATTTTGAAGTCCAATATGTTATCTAATTTATAAACATACACAATGCAGGTGTAACCATCGAATTCCTTTCCTCCAAAAACATACATTTGGATACAAGACTCGCATCAACAGCAGCATTAGACCCAAAGCTAATCGAAAATGTAACTTTCACACAACGGCCATTTTGAAATCGCATATGGCGGCCCATGGTATAAAATATGCGATGCAGATTGTCACTATTATATTTCTCTCCCCTACAGCATGCATTTAGACACCAGAATCGACTCAATACCAGCATTAGACCCAAAGATAATCGAAAATGTAGATTTTAAATAGTGGCCATTTTGAATTCCAACATGGCGGACAAGAAGGATGAATTCCAAGTAGCTCAATATCTGAAAATGTTCGCCATATATCAATGTACATTTGTGCCAAATGTGATGCTTGTATTACAAAAGGTACAATATGTTTGAAATTTCGAGCAAAACCGCCCACTATACTATGTAAGCCAATTCTTGTCTATTATCTTCTTTATATCTGGGAGTTTACACAGCCTTCACCGGTGATGGACAAACGTAACTCCCCATTATATCCTCATTGATCAGCCATGTCCCATACTCTGCATGTACCCCATAAACTTGAGTGTCTTTTCATCTCGAAAATTATATTTCTTTCTTTTGACAAGTCTTATAGATAAAGTTTCTTTATGGGAATTTTTCGTGGAAAACCTGGGAAAACAACAACAATCAATTTCCATTATCGGCAGCCGCCATAACTTAATTTCTGTTGACAAATTACATCGTTTCTCTTCAGAGAAGAGAATTTCCTTGTAGTAACAATGAGCAACATAGACAATTCTCAAACGGGTTATACTCAGCACTGGCAACAATGTATTTATCTATTATATTTGTTTCCAGCTAAGGTGACCTCATTGTGACATTATGACTATTTCTTATTTTTTCTTCTCATTTTCTTTTCCCCACCGACTAAACTTTTATATTTCTTTTTAAGAAAATAAAACCCTTCCACCATCCCGCACACCAGAAATTAATCTACTTCCTATCATAACATTTATCATTATCTCTTTTCCACTCAGTCCCGGATAATTTTATCCATATGATTTAAATTTCATATAAATCAGATATATGTAAAGTTTTAAAGGAGTTGAACCCCCCCCCCCGTTCTGTTAGTATTGCATATAGAGATTAAGGACCACTCCATTGTTTACCCCAGAATATTTTACATGTGAATACACTTTATGTTTTCATAAAGATTCTAAAACCTATTTTTCTATAAGAAACACAGAACGACATTGGTATTAATATATATATATATATATATATATATATATATATATATATATATATATATATATATAAATACAATAATGAAAGAAACAATTCAAATATGATAAACAAAAGTAATAGATCTATTATTTAGAGAAAACACATCATGAGTGTTTTGTTTTCTCATGCCAGAATCGCTTGCGGCAGTAAGAGAACATGTGTGCGTTTGTGTTGAACGTGTCTTGCGCCTATTTAATGTGAGTAAATGTTTGTCAGTTAGACAGACGTATGTGTCTGTGTGCGTTATCGGCAGTAGTAATAGTTGGTAGGTCTGCTAGCTTCATTGCTTATGTAGACACTGTTGCCCGTGTGCGTGTGTGCGTTATCAGAAATAGTAATAGTTCGTATTCTACTGACTTCGTTGCTCATGTTGACGTTGTTGGTCGTGTGTGTGCGCGCATTATCAGCAGTAGTAATAGTTCGTAAAGTTGCCAGCATTAGTGTATGCTGATGAAGCTGATGATGGTGGTTAGCCGTAGTTAGTTGTTATTGTGTAGCAATTACTGTAGATGCTGATTGCGGCTGGTCGTAGTTGTTATTGCTCTTGTCGGTATGGCTAATTTGTGCAAGACGCTTAACGCGACTACATTTATTAGTAATTTCCCTAACATTACCTTTTGCTGAGATCAATGCCATGCGTGGTTCGTAAGCGAAAATATACGATTAACTGCCACGTGAATGCTGTCTTTCTCGTTGACTGCCGTTGATTCCGATATGAGGTGTAAGGTGGGCGAATCTGTTAGCGGGAAATAGCGGTTTTCTTTGACGTGGAGATTAAAAATGTCGTTTGGTGTTCTTTGACAACCATGCCTTGACAATGATGATGGTGGCGTCTCGTTATCGTTGTTGTCATTGTCGATGCTTTAGATTTGCGGATGGCGTTAACATGTCGACATAAAGTAGTGATTTCCTTAAAGAAGCTTCTGGCTTAAATCAATGCCGCGAGTTTTTCGTAGCGGGAAAACACGATTCACCCGGCAGGAGATTTCTGGCGACTCGTTTGAGTAGCACTGATGATATTGTTGGCCGTAAGTTTTTCTTGTGTTTTTTGTAGATGTACACACATAATATTCTTCCTTCTAATGATACGTTGCAAGGTAGAATCAAAACAAGAACTGTGAGGATAACTGTTCCAAATGCAATAGTGATGATGGGGCATATTCGGGGCTCTGGGTTGAGGTAGTTCCTTTCAAGTTCGGCAAACTGCATTCTACCTAGTAGGGTGGACGGAATCCCTGCCCTCACTCATCTCCTAAATTACTCACATGTTGGCCCCTACTTCTATACTCCGAGAAACCGCTTCAGCTAGCGGACTAAACCATGTGAGGGTGCGGTGTGTTTACACAGCACCACTTGGCGTATGTATCTTTCTGACGCAGATGACCAGCCATGGCAGAAGTGTTCCAAAAAAACTTCAAAATAACGTTCAACACAGCCATTGGATAATGTCCACACTGCTTGTGAGTATCTCCGGGAGAAGAAAGGGCTATGGGAGTAAAACCACAAACTAAATCCATAGCGGATCCCCTAAAGCGGTGGGATATCACCATTACTTCTTTCCGGCAGTTCCTGCAGAAAAGCGGATGCCAAATGCATTACTCAGCGCCCTTTTGGACCACATCAGCGAGGCTGATGCATCTTCTTGTCTGGCCAGCTCAGGATCCCCATACAAATTGCACAGGCTTGCGTCATGGAGAAGCACTTCAGTGACCCTGTTTGCAGGATCAGAAACAATACGGGAGACCACAGTTACGAGTAATACGCTAGTAACGATTAGCGTAACTCCAGGCGCTACAGGTTGTCTCCAACGGTGGGAGGGGCCATCGCAGTCTTACTGGGCAGCTATCGCCATCTTAAAGCTGGGCAGCGCCCAGCCAGAAAGGTGCTAACCCGCCACAGTCTGCATCCTTCAATAGGTGCTTGAAGTTGGAGAAGTAGTCAACAAGCAGACTGCAAATCCTTCACCAAACAAACAAAGAAAAACAAAACCACAAATATTGCGAGTAGCAAGCTGGAATGTCAGAACAATATGCCCTGGCCTCTCTGATAGTTTACAACAGATCAATGACCAAGGAAAAACAGTTATCGTGAGCCGGGAGCTCACAATGCTGAACATTGACGTAGCTGCCGACAGGAAAAAGACTAGCATCAAACGGCAGCCTCAGAGAACAGAACTACACGTTTTTCTGGCATGGCATAGCGCCTGAGAAACCAAAATTGCATGACGTTAGATTTGTAGTGACAAATTCTGTACTCACCAATGTAGAACCACAATCTAATGGCACAGTCAGAATTTGTCTCACCGCTTATCAGTCACCTAAGGCCTAGTGAACATCCTGAGCGTTTACGCTCCCACGCTATGCTATCCAGCCGATACCAAAGACCACTTCTGCGAGGATCTTGACACCATTATCAAAGACATCCCTGTCACAGTGACTTCAATGCACGAGGTCATGTTGGTGTCTGCAGGCTGGACGAGAATGGACTGATGCTCCTTGAGTTGTGCCCCTACCACACCCTCTGCGTAACCAACACATTATTCGCCACCAAGCCGCATCATCAAGTATCCTGGCGACACTGTACTGCGTTCTTACCACACATCGCTACCACAGTGCTGACTGTCACACCGACCACTCCATGGTAAGCTGTAAAATCCGTCTCCAGTCCAAGTGGATCAATCAAACCAAACAGAAAAAGGACGGCAATACCAGACCGACGCGAGTGCTTTGCCAACACGATTGAGGACGCCCACAAAGACTGTCTCGCTGGCAATGCAATCTACAACCACGCAGTGACCACCTTTGGTAGAAAAGAGATGAAAACCCCGGACTGTTTTGAAGTCAGCATTGTTGAATTAGAGCAGAAATCAATGCCAAAAGCGAAATCTTCGTTAACTACAAGTAGGAAGCCTTCTGAGAATACAGTCATTGCACTCAAGAAGGTCAGAAACGAGACTTTACGGATCGCTCGGCGCTGTGCCGGTGACTAATGACTACACCTCTGTGAGAGTATCCAGCTCAGTATCCATTCATGGCACGTACGATAGCTTGGTGAAGGTGTTAGGTCCAAGCATAAACAAGATCGCACCTCTGAGATTAACTGCCGGTGCCATAATATCAAACCACAGCAGACAGATGGATGAGGTGGGCTAAGCACTATCAGGAACTTTACGCGGTGGAAAACGTTGTCACGTATGCACACACCGAGAGAACCATCAGTCAATATACTGAAAGAAGAGATAGACGTAACAGAACTAAACAAGGCCATCGACTGCCTAACCTGAAACCATCAAGGTGGGAAAGAAGACAGCTCTGTTCCATCACCTTATGATGCAGCACTTACGGCACAATCTGTAGAGGCATTGCAGCGACTTATCAATTGCTTCGCGCACGCATGCAGAGAGTTTTGCCTGATATCAAAATGAAGGTGTACCGGGCCTACGTGCTCAGCACGCTGCTCCACGGCAGTGAATCTTGCGCCCTCTACTCTCGCCAAGAGAACAGACTAAACATTTTCTACATACGCACCCCAAAAGCATCATAGGAATAACATGGCAAGACAACATCTCAAACAAGATCGTCCTTGATCAAGCGAAAATCCCGGGCATGCTCGCTCTCCTCACCCAAAGAAGAATCAGGTAGCATGGGCATGCCAGACGAATGGACGACGAGAGAATCCCAATAGGATATTCTCTATGACGAATTCGCAACAGGCTCCAGACATGTCCTAGGATACTGCCAGCGAGACATGAGGGCAAGTGGCATCAACCCAACAGGCTGGGAGTCTTTCCATGAGTATCGCAGCCAGTGGAGAAGAGATGTGCAAGCATGCTGCAAGAGGAGTGAAGAGAGCGGACACCAACAGTGGAGAAAGGGGAGAGAGCACAGACGGTATAGGGCTGTGACAGAGCTCTTACAACCAGACACCAACAATATCTGTGGCAACTGCAACAGAGCCTGTCGATCCAGGATAGGCTTTCACAGTCACAGCAGATGATGTATTCCGTCAACAGACAGACACGAGGCGCAAAACTCCATTGTATCCTGAGACAGACGGATGCCAACAACAAGGTATGATAAAAAATATAAATTTAAAAACGACGCATTTGACACAGATAATTTTAAAATTAAGGAATCTAACACAAAATAGAGATCGGATGTTTAAACAAAATTTGACCGACAGTAAAACATTAGGTTAGAAAGAAATTAAAAACATCAATACATAATCTACAGGATGTTGTTAAAATCGGTGTAGGAATTTAATTTAATTTATTTCGGTGAAACAAAACAAAAATGATGTGAAATGGTCATATAATAAATGAAGAAAATAGAAAATAAGTCAAACAGAGAGTAACGGCTTTAGTTTTGTCTTGACAAGAACAGGACACAGAACCACCCATGCATCTTTTGGGGCGACCTACGATAACCACACGTATACATTAGCGGTACAGACGTTTGCTAAGGAATCATCACACAACAAATGGCCGGAAAAAAACGCAATTCAACAATTATATATTTTAAAATATATAATTGTTAAATTGCGTTTTTTTGTATGTTTTGCTGTCAACTCTCGCACAGAATCCACTACAACGACGGGATTAACATAATAATAATAATAATAATAATAATAATAATAATAATAATAATAATAATAATAATAATAATAATAATGATGATGATGATGATGATGATGATGATGATGATGATGATGATGATGATGATGATGATGACAACAACAACACTAATAATACTGATGATGATGATGATGATGATGATGATGATGATGATGATGATGATGATGATGATGATGATGATAATAATAATAATAATAATAATAATAATAACATAATCTACGAACAAAACAAAGTCACATCAAACTCTCTTGTGATTCAGGGTGCGTTAATCTTTCATCCTTGTTTAAGTCATAACGCTACACTTATAAAATACAACTTTGACCATATTACAATAACAATTATAGTCTTCTCCTCAGTACGACACACCAACTATGACAGAATCACTTAAACGATATGATTATATTTGTCTGCGCAAGACATAAGAACTGAAACTGTACCATCGACGAAAACATCTTTGTTTGTGTGAGACATAAAAAACTGTCAGCCTATAATCCAAATAATCAGTGTCTTCTCATGAGTAAAAAAATAACTCTGACCGAATCAACCAAGCAATCATCACCTTCGGCTTTAAATACGAAACAAACGTGGCTTAATCAGGCGAACAATAATTACCTGCAGCTTAGCAAGACGGAGTAAATGACGTTTAAATATTACACTAATCATTATCGTCGCCTGATCAAGACGGGTCATGTGTGACTGAATCATCCAACCAATGATTCAGTTCAGATGAACAAGACACAACAGCTGTGGCTGACTAACTCGACCAATCATGTTCTGTGCTTGAGAAGTAGAACATACTTGCGGCTGAATAACCCCACAAAACTCGCCTGGCTAAGACAAATAACCTTATCAATATAATTACATTCACCTTTGCAAGGCAGGAAACAAAACTGGTTTAATCAGTCAATCAATTATTATCTACTCCTGAAAAACACAGACGCGCGCACGCACGCGCGCACACACACACACACACACACACACAAGCACAAACACACCTGTCGCTTAATCGGCCAGAAATCATTATTTTAACCGTAATTAACTTTAAAAAGACGTGAACTTTTTCCAATTCTCAATTTCTTAGTACAGGTGTTGGCACTAATATTCATACTTATATAAAATAACGTCTAAATCGGTGAAACACAAACAAGAAATAGGAAAGAGAGAAAGAAAATTGGACAGTTTTTAGATAGGAAGAATAGGAAAGAAAGAAAGCGTATGAGATAGAAAATCATGGAAATAGATTTGATTTTTCAATTACCCTAAATACACGAAATGAATTCGTTCGGCAGATTTTCACTTGCAAACTTTTGTGTGAAGGGACAGATATATATATATTTCTCTCTCTCTCTCCCTGTATCTCTTTCTCTCTCTCTCTCAAAGTATATATATATATATATATATATATATATATATATATATATATATATACTTTGCTCTTTATTATACAGTGGAAGATTACATTTCATTTTATTTTGATTGCCGTTCGTTGCGAAGCATAACAGCCGCATACTATAAGATATTATTAGTATTTTAGATATACCTGCACACATTTAAATAGTTTGTATATTTGTCTTCTTCTGTGTTTATAGAGAAAAAGAGGGTTTGCGGGAGAGAGACAGAAAGAGGGATAGGGAGAGAGATAGAGGAATTCGTATAAGTTAAGAGTGAGGGTGACGATACTGAATGTGAGTTGGTGTTTTTGAGAGAGATTTAAAAAAAATGTGAACATCACAAAAAGAAGATATTTGAGATAAGGAGATTACGAGACATGGAAAGAAAAGAAAACTAGAAGACGAGAGAAGGTGAGATGTATTGAGTGTCGGAGAGAGAGAGGAAGAGAGATAGAGATAGAGAGAGAGCATAAAAGAGAACAAAGGTAATCAGAAGGCTTTCTCTTCTGATTACTATTTTTCTCTTTTACAAGTGCGAGAGAGGAAAGATAAAAGATAAATAAATAAAGGAGAAGATGGAGTTTATGGTATGCCGAAAATGCTATACTATTTTCAATTACTTTCTAAAATGTTCAAATAGAGATTTCAGATCTTTCCGAAACGAAACCTAGTAATATTATTTAAAAATAACTTTTTTATCTGAAGTATATAAAACAACTAGAGGAATACCTATCCAGGACGGGTAAAATTAATTCCTCCAACAGAACAGTTGTGCACCAGTTTATGGGCCCTCACGAAGATTAACATTAAGATATAATTATACTAAATCTTATATATAGAAACCTTTTTTTTAATGTTGATCAAAATCTATTACATAATATTTTCCACGAAGACAATGTCTTAAATGTACATCCTAAGATTAAAGCGTCTTAATATACAGTACAATAAATGAAATCTTGCTTAATTGGTGTATACTTACTACGGATCAAATGCACATCTGAAATATTTTTTGACGAGGTTGTATACTTGTTTCATAAAGATGACGTATCTGTCACAAACGTTCAGTTGATTGGAAATCGCGTATCGAATAACAACATATACTCAAGAAGAATCCGATTGCAATACTTACTTCTCTTTATATATATAAGCTCGTAGTATAAACACCGTTTTTGCCACTTCCTTTTCTACAGTAAAAAAGAATATGAATATACAGGTAATGTGTAAGAAGAAGACAGTTTCAGGTCCCCGAAATCCTCAACTAGAAAAGATAGTTCAAGATTAAAAATTACAGCTTTTGCAAATTGGCCAATGAATTCAAAACCGGAAACGAAAAACAGCCAGTAGATTGAAAGAAAAACGAAATATCATCAAGAGAAAACGCTAACAAGCCTTTATGATCACAAAAGTATATGATTGGTAGGATTAACTTTCTTATTGAATATAGCATTTACTTCTCAAAATTGTTTCCGAAAGTAATTTTGTCGGATCAGGGTTATTGTTTTTTCTTGCGAGTGGTGCTTATGAACGATGTCTTCGAAGATCAGATGAAAGATTCAGCATTGATTGTCTTCAAACAACAGTCAAGCGTGAAAATGGAGAGATTATGGGTTGGGATGGAGTTTCATAACTTTGTATTGGGGAGTTAATGTTGTGTGTTATGAACACCAATACCAAAGAATATATCTGCATTATAGAAAAAGGTTTAATTCCGACACTTCAAAAGTGGTTTCCTCCCTGTTCCCGGGAAAATGTCTTGTTTCAGCTCGCACTGCAAAATTAACAAAAAAATGTTGAATGATACCTCATTTCAGACAAGGTTTTGGTACGGACGATATACTGCACTTAATCCGATCGAGAACTTGAGGAGCAGAATTCAAAGAAAATTCGTTGGTAGGAAATTTGCAAGGAAAAGTCACTCTAAGAGTTATTAAAATAATGATGGGAAAATATATGCAACAATGTAAAAAGCTGACATAGTGCTTGCCCCAACCTAATAGCCTCGTTACGGAAGGTTCAGGAAAGAGCTATCCTGTAATAAGTTAAATGTCAATCTTCTATTTTGTTTGTGTAATTTTTCTTTTAAGAGTGAATATTCAAAATAAGCCAATGTGTTTGCCCATTAAAAAAAATTAATATTCGAAATAAGACAAGCTCAATTTTCTTGCCCGTGAGTGTAGAGCAATTCGTTTTTTTGTATGTAACTTATTTTAAATGTTTTAGAGAGGGGCGGTAGCTAGTTTTGGTTTGCGCACCTCCTAAATGGGAATAAATTTATATATATATATATATATATATATATATATATATATATATATATATATATATATATATATATAATTTTATTACCATTTAGGAGGTGCGCAAACCATATATATATATATATATATATATATATATATATATATATATATTAAATATTTTAATACTTACAGACATTGATGGATGTTTCATGCTAACGCAATCTTCAGGAACTAATTCTCAACGGTCGGTGGGCGCGAACCCCGATCACAAATCGCCACTGATTCGTAGTCGAGAGTCCTATCCCATCGGCCATAGCCAATTAGTTAGTTAATAGAGAGGAATTTAAATTTAAATAGCGAGTCGGCGGCTAGATTTACTCAAGGAGTTTAGAGTGATCTACGAACAGCGTTCGGATCGTATATATTTATATATAGTAAGCTATGAAAATATATTCATGGCAATCAAGCTACACAGAGGCTCCCGCGTTTCATCCACGGGGGAATCTTCAGGCTTAAATGTATGGAGTTATTTTTGCCGGGTGTTTTTATATATACACGGCTTGCTAGTCAGATTCTTTGTTGTTCTCTCAGCCAATCGTTGGACTTCCCGCGAACAAAGGCTTTGTTGGTGTCACTCCCTATATCGTCTCCTATTGTTTGTCATCAATGGATTTTCCTATATCCTGTTTCCTTTGTGATGGGTGAATTTATTTTAACACGTGGTTCCTGGTATTTCTATTTTAGGTTTTAATTTTTAAATTGTTATTTTTTTTGTTTTTTTTATTTAAAAAAATGTTTTTTTATCTATTTATTTATTTATTTATTTATCTGTTTATTTATTTATTTATTTATTGTTAGCCAGTGTTAGAGCAGTACATGTAGAAATTTAGACGACCCGTGTAGATTATGCCTGAATGAAAAATACGAAATCCTAAATTTTAAAGATCCCCGAAGTCTACTAAATTCTAGAAGTGAAATAGCAAACAGCTGCTCACACAGACATAAATTTACCTTAGGTTAACAATAAATAAATAAATAGATAAATAAATAAATAGATAAAAAATAAAATAACATATATTTTCATAGCTTACTACCTAGCTCTACTTACGTATCGAGCACTGTTTGAAGTAAATACTGAAAATTGATACATAAAAATTATATCTCCTTATTAAATTTAATGTGGATACATGAAATACTAATATTTAGCTCCTCAAGCAGTGGAGCACTCTCACGAGAATTTATTTCACCACTGAAAAATAATATGGAAAAAATTAACTCAGAAACATCACTCAAAAATATCCCAACACCTAGCAAGAATGGATACATTATTAAATTAATTAAAAAAACGGACGAACTAATACACCGAATGCGATGGCGAGCACACTTCTTCCTTAACAACAAAGGTAAACACGTAGATACAAAAGAATCTTACGGATTCAAAAGCCTAAAAAACGCTAAACCAATAGATCTCATGAGTAGCTTTGAAAATGACCTCTTAAATGTAATTAAAAACTTAGAATTTCACAAGCAACATAATAACTTCCAACAACAACTACACACCATCGTTAAAAACATAAACAACTCTAAGAAAATCCTCGTAAAAGCTGACAAAACTAGATATTTTTACAAAATAGATAAACAAGAGTATAACAAACTACTAACAGAAAATATTACAATAAACTACAAAAAACTAGATACAAGCGAACGTAACTACATAGATATGATAAATACTGAAAGTAAACAAATCACCGATAAACTAAAAATTAGCGACAAAGTTAGTAAGTTTATATCGTATTTAAAGACCACAAAAGTAAAATTAACAATAACCCCAGCACTCGCTTAATTAATCCGACCAAACCAGAAATAGGAAGAATCAGCAAAACAATTCTATCTAGAATTAACAAACAAATAAGAAAATACCTAGAATTAAACGAATGGGTGAATACTGCCGACGCAATCGCTTGGTTTGACAGTATCGAAAATAAGAACAAATGTACCTTCCTACAATTCGACATAGTGGACTTCTACCCATCCATATCAGAAGAACTCTTCAACATCGCCCTAAAATTTGCCGAGATATATACCGATATATCCAAGCGTAGAATTCACATCATTAAAAAATGTAGGAGATCAGTTTTAATCAATAACGAGGACCAATGGATTAACACAAATATGACAAACTCCTTTGATTTGGACATGGGTGCCCTTGACTCTGCGGAGGTATCTGATCTTGTGGGGTTATTCATTTTATATACACTCACAAATATATTTGATAATACGGATATCGACCTTTATAGAGATGATGGATTAGCGATAATAAGAGACTCCAACAAAGTCAAGGGACAAAACTTCAAGAAAATTACACATATGGAAATGAAAAAAACTAGGCCGAAAAGTAAAAGTACTGGCTAAGATAAAAACAACGAACTTTCTAGACGTCACGCTAAACTTAAATAACAACACTTACGAACCATACCAAAAAGATAACGCCAACCCAATATACGTAAACCCAAAGTATAATAACCCCCCATCAATCATAAAACATATCCCGAATTCGATCGAAAGTAGGCTTATCAATAATTCTAGTAACGAAAGCGTTTTTAAAGAATCAATTAACATTTACAATACAGCTCTAAATATAGCGGTTACCATAATACCGAAATTAAATATAAAAAGCAGGACACTAATAATTACAACACAATTAAAAATAAAAGAAAAAGAAATATAATCTACTATACCCCGCCCTATAACCAGATTCTAAAAACTAAACTAGGCAAAAAATTCTTAAATCTGATCGAAAAACACTTCCCCGTAACCAATCCTCTGCATAAAATATTCAATAAAAATAACCTAAAACTATCCTACAGCTGCTGTGAAAACCTAGAAATTATAATTAAGGCACACAATAATAAAATACTAAAAGAGAATAACTAAGAGGACAAAAATAACAACTTACATAAAAAAGTGGAAAATATAACAAAAATAACACTACGAAGAACAAAAATATAAACACTACTAATAGAAATAAACAAAACACTAATAATAACCACCCGAATAGAAACGAAAAAGTTAGCAATGAAGAGAAAAGATGTAACTGCATAAATCGTAATCTTTGTTCACTAAAAAATAAATGCCTAACTAAAAGTATCGTATACCAAGCAACGATATTTGCCAACGAAAGACCAAATAACAAGAAATACTACGTGGGTATGACATCCCTAGATGTTAAGACCAGATACTATGACCACAAAAGCACATTTAAAAACAAAGAACGTCGAACTAAAACAGCACTAGCAAACTACTATTGGGAGCTCAAAGAAAATAAACACTCACCAATAATTGAATGGAAAATAGTAAGACAGACCAGTACATGTAGAAAATTAGACGACCCGTGTAGATTATGCCTGAATGAAAAATACGAAATCCTAAATTTTAAAGATCTCCGAAATCTACTAAATTCTAGAAATGAAATAGCAAACAGCTGCTTACACAGAAATAAATTCACATTAGGCTAACAATAAATAAATAAATAGATAAATAAATAAATAGATTAAAAAAATTGTCTCGTAATAAGTATTAATAGAATATATTCCAAATTAAGTATATCTCAGTGTATACGTAGATATTAACAGCGATGTTAATATTAGCAAATGACCATAATTCTCAATGTTACAGAATTCGAAATTACTAGGGTGACCTCGTGGAAATTTCATGGTGCTTTATACATGAATCTGTATAATTTAATGTTTATAATAATATTCCTTTAGAAATAATAAATATCTGCCAGAGTCAATACTATTAAAAAAGTGCCTTTTTCTTTAACTGTAAAATAATTGTTAATGTCATCGACATATTTTTTAAATAAATAAAACGAATATTTTTTCTTTTTTCTTTCTTTATTTAAAATTGTAGAAATGTAATTATTTTTAAAACAATAAATACACTCTGTGGCCTACCTTAAAAATAATTGTCAGCTGAATATTCTTCAAATCAATCAAGCGAATGTCACTTCTGAAATGTATTTATTTAAAATTGTCCTGTTTTAGTCAACTGACGACATAATCTGATTTAAAATTGGGAAAGTCGAAATGTTTTTACTTTAACTACATCAGATTACTACCATCTTTGCTGGTCGGATTATATACTTGTTTAATGTGTGTGAAAAGTGATAGCCTAGTACTAACACGACATGTGTTAGCGTATTATTATATAGACTAGCGCGACCCGTAGAAATTTCCCAGTTAATCTGTTTTATATTGCGGTCGTGCCTAAAACTATTTCCATTCTATGGACGTCGGCGCGAACGATATTATTTACCACTTGGTTCAAACTGAAACATTATTATCACAGTACTCTGGTTAATCTAGTTTTAAAATATATCTGATCATGAGGGTCTATTTACTATACGCTTGTAGGAGTGTGTGAACTATTTAAGTTGTATGGGCGTCCAGCGCGAACACAGATTCCATGATATTATTGTACCGTCTTTGGATAAAATTTAAATTACATTTTGATCAGAGACAGAAGGTAAAGAAAGCGGCATCGGATAAAATGAAAAAAATACTTTTTTGCATTCATCGATTGGGCGTTCCTTTTAAAAAGGGGGCGGAGGATGATAACGTACGTACGAACACGAAATGCATTAGCGTATTATTATATATGCATTTAAAAAACGGATCCAATACGCTAAAAAATTGTAGCCTAGTTTCGGTCGCAGATAGATCTAATTACCATTATAATAGAAGTGATATAAATGTATCTGTTTACTTCCAATTTTCTTTGGGTGAATACCGATATTTGCTGACCCATAGAGAGGTTTTGATTTATTTCGTTAATCTCTATTCTTTGGTCGCATCTTACACCCTTTCAAGTAGATGAGACCCAAAGCGATGCTTATCTTGCTATTGTTGTGGCTGCGACAACCCTTTTCTACTCACAGATTTGCCGATCTCTACGTTTGATGTCACGACCCATTGAACATGCACAAACACCTTTCTGTTTCAGTCTAATGCTCCACCGACCAAGAAGAACAGACGATGATAACAAGAGGATTTATTTTGTATTTGTGAGGATGTGAGGAAGTCAGCATGGTTACATATTTCTGTATAGCTTTTTGATGGTGGGGTGACGAACGTTGTTCGATACTCTTTCTCATGTCAAGGCGTTGTTGCTGTTAACTTGTGTAGTTTGAAATGAAGAAAAAGTAGCATTGATAATTTGGATTATTTGGATTATTCTACTTGTACGGTATTATCATAGCATAAACCCGGGCGCAACGGATAAAAGTGCTTAATTATAATCAGTTCTAATTTACTGAAGGATTCCGTTTGAAATTTCGTAGAGATTCCCGAGTTCGCCACAAAGATTCCCGAGGTCCAGAAGACGCACGCGGAGCCAAATAATATGAATAAACTACTGTCTGCTTTCAGTTAAAATGAATGTTATTCGTCTAATCAATAGATGGATTCACTTCCTTTAACTGAGCGTTGAGGAGATCAAGGTAGAAGCGTTCACGTTGCAATCCCTGTCAAGTAATTCTTACTATTACCTGCAAATTCTACCAAACACTTAACAGAAAGCCAAAAGACGAGCCAAAACGACGAGCGATATCTAGTAGCTCAAAAAATGTCAGTAAATTATCAGTCCTAAGTATGAAGAAAGGTCAACGTCCGTCTTCAAAACAAGTATTGACCATCATATCCTTAAACATTGACGGGCTATCCACAACCAAAGAACTTATTGCAAAACTCTGCAGAGAGCATCAGTGTGATATTCTCTGTCTAAAAACAAACCCACAATTGACGTAAATATCCCCGCCTTCATCACAGAAAGACCACATGAAAAACATCGAAGCATCATACAAGCCAAAAATGGGACAATCATTGACACAATAGCAAATGTTGATGAAAATAACATCGAAGTCGTAAAAGAAAGCTGTGGGAAATCATTATCACCTCAATATATAAACCAGTTCCCATTTCATTTGTAATGCCAGATATGCCATCAGCAACTGGGAAACTAAAGATTGTAATTGGCATAACACCCAATAGAGGTAAGCTTAAATTATGCAGTGGAATAAAGGGCTGAAACAAATAAGCTTGATCTGATCCACGATGCAAAACAACTAAATTCCTTTAACAGCGGGCGATGGGAAGCAGGGTACTATCCCGATATTGTGTTTGTCAGTGCATCACAGGACTGAGCAAAAAATGGTTCTAAAGCCATTGCCCAAAACACGACATCGCCCCATTGGCATCATAGTCAATGCTGAAATTACTCAAGCCACAGTTCCATTTTGAAGGAAATTCAATTTTGAGAAATCGAACTGGTCTGACTTCCAAGAGGATCTTGAAAGGAAGATGTCCCATTTCCCAGCAGACCTAAAAAAACTATGTCAGTTTCACCAGGTGTGTGCGCCAAACAGCTCGGAAGAACATCGCAATAGGTTGCCGCACTCAATACATACCTAAGTTTGCATCGGTAGAAACACACCATAACTCAGCCTTAAATGAGCTACTCCTCTACTACGAGAGTAACCACCTGCATGCAAACCCCGCAAAAGCTCAAGTCTGCTCGTTATCTCTCAAGAACCGGGAGGCCAATCGATCCCTAAACATCACGTGGTATTGAATACAACTTAAGAATCGCACCAACCCTGTCTATTTGTCGTTACCCCGAACCACACTCTCATTTAGGGCACATGTTACAAAGACAAAAATGAAAGTCAGCTCCGGAACAACAAGTACTGCCTTAGCCCTGTTCTATTCCTCTGTGGAGTACGCATGCCAAAAAACAAGAATCAGCATTGAACCACACCTGTTGCTTGATCATTGGCTGCATGAAACCTACTAATATCAACAAACTGCATCTCCTCACTGCCATTACCCCTTTAGATGTGAAACGGGAAGTTGCCAACTGAGTAGAGATCGCAAAAGCCATAAATGATTAACGCCATCTCCTTTATGAACGTGCACCAACGTTCCAATAACTGAAGTCAAGGAGAAGCTCCCTCAGCCATGTCGAACCCCTAACATGATATCAGGAAGAGCCCAGACTACAGATGTGGACCAAACGGCTAGGATATGCCCCCCACCTACTGACATGGATATCCCCCCGTTCTGAGCCCCCACTGGCTCCAATGGCAAACACTTAACCGACCGAGAACAGTAATAAAGCGATCAAAAGTTGTCATGAGTATATGGGGGTGGCTACAAAACTGAGCCAACCCTCTGTGAAGGTGGACAGGAGGACCATACGATGAAACCCTGCCTTCTCTGCTCTATACTGCCCAATCGATGCAGCTTGAAAGATCTTTCATAGCACAACCATAATGCATAGGACTGTGTAAAAAAGTGGGAAACTGTTGTATCACAACATGATTCAAAGACACGCAAAGAATAACTAAGCGTTTCTTCTAGCTATCTTCAGAGGAAAAACGATAGTTCTAAAGCTCGAATCAAGCCTGAAATTAGTGCACGTTATCTCACTAACATTTACACTACAATTCATAAAACTTCAAATCCTTCATAGCTACATAATTAAATCAATCAGTCAAGCATGCCCCCTGGCGAAGGGTGAAACTGGTGTACAAAACCAACCATCATAAAAATGTGAGCCAATGCATTTGTAAAAAATATTTAAACTGAGCTTTAGGGCATATTACCGTCAACCAATATGTAAATACAATATATAACATATACAATACAATGCGATGCTATAACATAGTAGACATGCTTACAAAAAGTGTTGCATATACCCTCCCTTCCGAAGGGACAGCTAATGTTTCGTAAGTCACAATCAAACAAATACATGTTTGATATCGAATGCATATAATAAATCAGAACAGTACAATTTAATCCTACACAGAGACTGCGACATTTCATCCACGATCGCCTCCATGGGGGTGCATTCTAGCCTGGAATTAAAGTCCCACAACAACCAAAGAAAAGAGAATATTCTGAATTTTGGAGAAGGACCATTTATTTAGTTATTGACGTTTCCTTCCCACCTGTTTGCTGCCGAGGGAGGACATTCCGGGACTGCGGAGATATAGGGCCTTAGCTACTTAATATATAATCGAATCGTATATCATCTTTACACGTGCTGTCCGCTCTACAGTTTCCAACAAACTCTTTACTTCTCTCCCTCCCTCTATTTTTGAACCATGTGAGGTTACGTTTGTTTTACCTACAACAGGTTGAGAAGACATCTGAGCGCACAGGCTGACATCATGTCCTCGGTTTAATGTGTACGTGTGAACGTCACCTTGCGAACCTAAATCATCGGATATATACTAGGGAACGTATCCTTAAATATATAGCATAAGTATCATGATAAAACTAAGTAAAAAAGAAAAGTAAACCTAAAAATACGTCAATAAATGATATTCTTTTAAAATCAGACAACCACCTTACTCAGCTGCTTGAAATTAATTCAGCAATACATCCTCCACTCTATCATAAAACCTATACAGTGGATCATTTGTTTCTCATTAGGTCATCAAAATTGATAATAATAATTCATATGAAAAATAATTTAATTACTAACGTAATTCAATAATATTATATGAATATTTTAGTAATATATTTAGATAAATAGCTAGTGCGAGCACTGGCGAAGTATAACTTATTTCTGTCATTTTTGACGGCGGGTGTAAACTAGTATATATATATATATATATATATATATATATATATATATATATATTGAGTAAATATTAAATGATTTTAACTACAGACGCCACCGTGTTAAGCTTTCGTTGTAATCAGTGAAGGGGATTATAATCTCAGAAGGTCGCAAGATTCGAACCCAGTTTCAGAATAACCCTAGACTCCGCAAGCAAGCGTCATAACCAAGCAGCCACGAGACATTACCACGCGAAGGAAGAGAATCTAAGTTCTATTCATGCGGAGCAGGCACATATAGAAATACTGTCTAGAGTGTTCGACGAACGTTGTTGGAACATGTTATATAGCTACGTTACAGTCTATTTTAAACTTCCCCAAAAACGGCTCAACTTCAATCTCTGAAAGAGGCTTATAACATTATTAATCATAGTAAATATTAAATAATTTTTACTTACATACGCCAGCGTTTCAGGCTTTCTCTTTCATCAGTGTAAGGAGATGATAATCTCAGACATTTGCAAGATTTGAACTCAGTTACAGAATCATCCTAGACTCCGCAAGCCGTCAAGAAATAAAATTGAAGTTCTATTGATGCGGAGCAAACACATATAGAAATACTGTCTAAAGACAACTTATACATGTGTACTGTATATATATATATATATATATATATATATATATATATATATATATATGAACAAACTTTTTGTGGTACAAAATTTTATAATGCTTTTAAATATAATAAACGGAGTCATAGCGAACGAGGCACTATTACAAGAAAAAAGGAGAGGAAATATTAAATAATATCTAATCGTCAGTTTAAAACGAATAAAACGATCGACTAAAATTGACAGAATAAAAGCTAAGTCCCTAGGTACTCTTCGGCCGACACATTGTAAAGAGTCGGCAAATATCGTTTAAAAACGGGGGAAAGAATAAGGTGGGGAGGAAAAAAAGGGAGATTGAATAATGCCATTAAACTGCAAAGAATAAATGGGCAAAATAGGCAAAGTATTTTTTTATCTTTTTTTTTAGAAGTCTCTAAATAGATCTAATTCATGAGACAACTCTTTCTGCTTATAGAGAGATGGTTTTCGCATTGTAACACTAACTGCCTCCAACCCTTGAGATGGTGTTTGGAACGGGCCCTGTGTACAATGCGAAAGCATCCATCGGAGTACGCCTCACCGCACCTTTTATTGTCGTACAGGTGCTGTCCAATGGATGACTCGTGGACTTGTGAGCGCCCGGATGTGCTCTGCAAACGCCCGGATGTTCTTTGTAAAGACCAGGATGTGTCCGTCGCTGTACTCGTCTTTACAACACGTGATCTGCGAAAACATGCGGGGATATGCTGGGCCACTCTGACTTCCAAGCGCTGAAGAGTACGACCAACATAGTCAGCTTCACACTGAAATTTGAATTTATATATAATCAAACCTTTCTGTAGTGTTGGAAGTACATCTTTCTGAAAGACTGGAAAGGCAGTTCTAGTGCCAAACACCACACGGGGATGTACTGCATAAAAACAGCGAGATACAACCGATTAAATTTTATCCGAAAAACCCTTACTGATTGAACCAATAGAAGGAAGTTTCAGATAAATAGGACATTTGGGTGGACCGAAGAAAATGTTGGCATTAAATTTCGTAAGTTTTCGATCAATACACTTGGAAATTAGACCCTCTGGGAAACCATTTTTAATAAGAATGTCAGTTATCTTTCTAAGTTCAGCCGCGAGTTTGCTAGCAGTGCAAATCATCAATGGGCGGTGCACAAGTGTTTTGGCCAAACTGATCTTTCTACTCATGGGAACAAATGAATCCCAACTGATATACAGGCCCGTAAACGTCGGTTTCCTATATATAGTTGTCGTGAATTTGTTCCCCGTCCTTTCCACTAAAACGTCCAGAAATGGTAAAGAGCCATTCTGCCCCTCTTCCACAGTGAACTGTAGTGCTGGATGGAGCGTATTTAATTTCAGGAAAAAATCACTTGCCTCGTTACGGGACTCAAAAATGGTAAAAGTGTCGACTAAGAGCGAAGTTATGATGATTCTGCTTCATATATAAGACCGTTATTAAATACATTTATATTAGAAACATATGTCACTATGAAATTGGTTGATATCGAATCTTTTTAACATATATACTTAATGAGGAATATATCATAATTTTGTAATGTTTCCAAATTTATATATATATATATATATATATATATATATATATATATATATATATATATTACTAATTCATGTATCCACATCAATTTTTATAAGGATATATAATTTTTTATGTATCAATTTTCAGTATTTACTTCAACAGTGCTCGATACGTAAGTATAGCTAGATAGTAAGCTATGAAAATATATTTATGGCAATCAAGCTACACAGAGGCTCCCGCGTTTCATCCCCGAACAGGACATGGGAAGTAACAATAACTACACCTTTGTTTGTGGGAAGCTCAACGATTGGCTGAGAGAACAACAACGAATCTGATTGGTTAACCAGCTAGCCGTGTATCTCCATGCATTTTAGCCTGAACATCCAACCCCCGGGGATGAAACGCGGGAGCCTCTGTGTAGCTTAATTGCCATACATATATTTCCATAGCTCACTATATATATATATATATATATATATATATATATATATGCAATATTCCGGCTCTGTCGTTGAATCCTATCGAATGTCTTGATATTTATATCGCCGCTTTCAGTATAAATATAACTTAATTTCTTCGTTATTACATGACAATCTCTCGTGGTCAAATACTAAGTTAAAACTTACCGATTCAAGATGTCTCTGTGAACCGCGTTCGCGCCCTGTGACCGTCTGATGAGATAAAATATTAAAAATACAATTTTATTTATATATATATATATATATATATATATATGTATATATGTATACTATTTCCCTGTCGTTATGACTCTTCAGTGAATCTTCGACACAGGTAGCAAATCAACGCCAAGAATCGGAAGCGAAACGCCGAGTAGATTCCCCTTGCAACAATTCGCTAGCTACTCAGTAGTAGGATAAACATTAACGCCGTAAGCATAATTCATTCGTCTACATTTCTACGCTATTGCTATGCTTACTTGAAAAGCCTCAACAGAGTGCTCGATCTAAAAGTATGTGTATATAAAGTATAAATTAATCAACAGAAAGCTGTTTCGTCGTTACGACTGTTTAGTGTCGCTTTTTCATTTACGTAAATATTATTAAACGAAATCTCTAATCCATGTATATTACGTATTTAAACAATTTTACGCTAGCTTTAAGTTATTAATATTAACTATTTTCGACTACTATTGGGAGTAGCGCTTCTGTTTTGAACCCGTTTTCGAGTAGATATCATCATGTTTGTTTACATAAAAAATAAACATATATTGCCTCATGTAAAACATTAAAGCACATACATTTTGTTTGTTATTGTAATCTTAATATTTCGGACAGTCGCCAGTACTTTATCAAAAAATATTTTCCTTAATAAAAACAAACTGACAATTTTATAAAAAAACTGCATATCAGATACGTTAGGGGTCTTCTTAATTGCGACCTTTTTCTTTTTCGCTTTGTTAATCATTCACTAACTAAAACCACATTTGAATTTTAAAAAATGGTTGACGCGTAACAGTTTCATTCATATGGGTGTCTAATGTTTCTTTTCCGGTTTCTGTAAGTAATCTGTGTGTAGGGAAAGAGATGTTCTACAATATCTACAAAATAAACATTTTCTTTTAAAGTACAATTTCATGTGTTAATAATACCTAACATATATATATATATATATATATATATATGTATATTCAAATAAACATAGTTTGAGCATCCAACAATTGTTTCAGAACCTCTTCGGCTCCTCCTCAGGGATATACACCATAAACTATATACACCATATATATATATATATATATATATATATATATATATATATATATATATATATATATATATATATATATATATATATATATATATCATGTTTGATAAGTTAGTTGAAAAAAAACAATAAGGTGCTTGAAGTAGCGAAGAGCAAATATAAAATACTTTATTTAAGAATTCTAGATTACAATATGAAACCCCAAACACTCAAACCACCATACAAAATCAAATAGACGTTAATTGAACACCACGACCCCTACAAACCCATATCAAAGAGGTATCTACTAAACACCACAGAGAAACTCAGAATACTACAAGCTTTCAACAACCCATTTATAAACTTCATCAATGTCAGATCGGAAGTTTTCAAAAATGTGCCCATACAGGAAAAACTACTTCCTTGCTTAATGGCCCAACGAACACGTAACACACTACTACGAACTAAACTATGACACACCCATATTTATGAAAAATATAAAACCTATCTATAACCTTTCCACACATGTACATCCATTATCATAAATACAACGGCAATATCGTCATACACCTTCACTGCTAGTCTTTTGTGATCTGTACTTGGCTGGCAATTTCCTGTCTTAAATCTGCGTTTAGCTATACAATTAGCTTTCTAAACGTGACAGACGAATGTAACTACAATTGGAAAATAAAGCGTAACTGACCGAACTACAGATCGCGCCTCTTGCATTGATTGTTTGACTCATCCGAATAAAAGATGCGTTCATTTAATCTGCACGTTCAGCGATGAAAATGATATTCAGAAGAGATACATGACACATCAAAAATGCGACCTACACAGTCTCTTATAGAGGTGCGTGCACGTAACTCACAACGAAATATAGATTAAGTAACAAACTCAAAAGTATAAAATGAATATTTTCAGGGAAACACTTAAAATCTATCAATTATCAAATATATCGTAAATAAAGTAAACTCCCTCTACAGGGCTCTAAAAAGCCACCATTCACCTGTGCATGGAGTATTGTTGCTACATCTGACCTAGTGCTCTAACCATTATCCTTTCCTGTCTTGAAACTTTTAACCTAATAGGTCCCGCATCGCCTGTCAGACTTCAACTACTGTCGCCTCGCCGCAATATTGCATCCCTGTGCTTGTTTTACAATGTTCTCTGATGAATTTACTGAACTTGTACCCCCTTAATGTAAATACTCCCTACCCACCCGACAAGCACTACCACCCCACTTCATCGCTTCTTTCCTCGTACAGCTTGCTTTTAGAATCCCACCCATTTCTAATTATTAAGCTTAAGAGTAAGCCTAGCTTCTTTGCTAAAAAAATTACATACATAATTATTGAAGCGACCCGTACACACATACGTTACTTTATATATATATATATATATATATATATATATATATATATATATATTACGGCATACACTTTCATTATCTCTGTTTCGCCGACCGTACAAACATGGAGTAATTTGTATGTAGTATGAACAAACATCTTGCTACCCAACTCCCCAACCAGTTTGCCCGATATAAATCTTGCACCTATCACAATATCCCTTTACGCTTCAGTGATAATATGCCTTGTTAGCTTAAACAATTTTAAAAAAAATGTGAAGTATCTAGAACATAACTACTTTATCGAAAGCCAATATTTAAACAAATATTTTACAATCAATTTTCTCCGAAGAATTTCCTTGTACTTGTTTGAACCAAACATGGAAATGTTTGTAGTTTAATACAAAGCAGGCGACGGCTGATAACTGTTTTCTTTTCATTAATGTATTTTTATAAAATCTTGATTTTATCATTTTATGATTAACATTCGAATGAGTAAAATATTGAACACATTTATGAGTTTTTAATTTCATACATTATGTATTAAAAACACGTAGCAGTGCTATCCGGCGTTTACCGCGAGGGTAATAAGTAATATATTTTCATCAATAACAACTTGTTTCCTACTGTTGTCACACGCGAGATTGTTGTACAAACAGAAACAAGAAATCGAAGTAAAACTAACAAAAACAAAACAAATATGTGCGTTTAATTTTACATAATGAACAAATAAGCGAGTAAGAATTTACAAAGAAAAAGAATATAATATACGTGAGATAAATTTTACAATAAGAACGAATGCTCAACTCTCCCTTACTCTGGAATCTGTAAATAAAGCGTCCATGTGTCCGTGAATAAATTCTTATTTCAGTAACATCAATATTGAGAACACGCGAATATATTTTGTGTCAATAAAAACTGAAATAAATGATTTAATTTATTGTTCAATTATCAGTTATTAAGATAAACTCTTCCTTTATTTTCTCATGATAATTAAATTTGCATACGTGATTATTCTTTCCTTTTGTATTATTATCATTCATTATTAAGAAAAAGACTCCCTTTATTTTCTAAACTAAATTGCATACGTGATTGTTGAAGCAAGGCGAATACATATACGTTCACTTTCTTATATTACAACATGTACCCACATGCTTCCTGTTTCCTCGATCAAGCCAACATGCCTAAATAAGATATACTGTTAACAATGATCGTACTGCTAAATTCTTAATCCATGTAGTTTCCTATAAATCTGGCTATTATCAAAGTAGTTCCCAACGCTTCAGTAAAAATATGTTTTGTATGGGACAAACAAAAGTTATTTATATATATATATATATATATATATATATATATATATATATATATATATATATATATATATATATGAACTATTGAATAATGTAAAAGGTAAAGTAAAATACTTTACAAGTTCATTATCGGGTGTTTAAAGAAGGAATATAATAAAATGACCTTTAATCAATGAATTTGCAAATAATTACTCTTATCTTCAGGAGGGAGAAACAATAAATTACTTATCATTGCTAGTTATTAATTTCAAAATTAGAAAAAATAGTCCAAAAAGTCTTCAATAATAATAAGAATGTCAACCGTATCAATGTAAAAGTTGAAAAATCTAATTTAACATGGTGTTATGTAGTGAATTGGAATCCAATCAGGTTCAAGAAACGATCGAAAAGACTGATAATAAACTTGAAACTTGTAAAGTATGTAACTTTACTTTTTTCATTATTCCATTATAACCTAAATCAAGCTCAATCCTTAATAGTGAGCATTTCCTTATTAAGATACGATCTTATATAAAATAATAATCTTTACATTATTCATATATATATATATATATATATATATATGTATATATATATATATATATATATATATATATATATATATAAATATACATATATTAGTACTTCATGTCTCCAAATAATAATCTTTACATTATTCATATATATATATATATATATATATATATATATATATATATAAATTTAAGACAATATTTGTCCGTGTGAGTGTGTGATACAAATCGATATTATAACAGTTAAAATAATAGTTCTAATACGGGTTACATTTTTCGAGGAATCTAAACATACTATTGGTTTTTTTTTTACTCTCAATTTATTTATGGTCACTGAGGTAAATTATCGGTTAGTCCCACAAAGTAACTGAAATATATTAGAACGTAAAGAAACGAACTTCCTTTTTTTAATAGATTTACTTTGTTTCACCAAACAAAATTAAGATTAACCAAAGAACAGCTCAGTGAAGACTGTATTACAAATATTTAAACATGTAAATAATTATTTTTATTTGTATTTTTAACATTAAAAATACCGAATGAAAAATAATCGTTTCTTTTTGTAAGAACATCACTGCACTAAAAGTTGCGTTTTTACTTGTTCGGAAATGAAATTATCTTTTTAAAATAAGTTGTCTTCGTTTCACAAAACGAAAATAAAATTAAACAAAGAATATCTAAGTAACCCATGTATTTAAAAAAAAGAGTTTAAACAGTTAAATATTTTTTTATTGAAGTCACACTAGGCAAGGCATGAATCCACTTGATTTAAAAAGCTAAAGATGATTAACGCAAATACATGAGATGTCTATTTACCTTAGTCTTGAGAAGACAAATGCTATATGAAGGAGACAAGCAGTCAAGACGAAGAGAGTTCCACAAGCCTGCAGTTCTTGAAAATAAGCTAATGAAATAAGGATACGTTTTAAAACGAAGTACATGAAGAGGAAATTGATGAAGACCAATAGACCAACTAGCTAAACGAGCTGAAACAGAGGAAGCAAGGAATAAATGAAACAATTCTGAAAAACACACGTCATAATAGTAGTAAATTATTACTAATTATTTCATTGGTAGTTTTGAGAGTTAAAACCAGTAAGTTTTTTTACAACACTATCGCGCTGAGTATTTTTTTATTACTTTAACTCATATTAGAAATAAGGCCTAAATTGTAAAGTTGATCATATTTAGCATTATGGTACCAGTACAGCTTTTTAACCAGACAAAAAACGAACTGTACCTCTAACTTAACCCTAAACTAATCCTAAACAAACTCTAATCTCACCCTAAACTAATCCTAACATAGTCAGTTGTTGTCCGGTTCAAAAGCTGTACCAATACCGAAACTATTTTTCCTAAAAAATCTTACTAACAGCAATATATACCCACAGTGGCAACGCTGAGTGAATACCGCTCGTAAGTGAATACAAAAATAAGAGGAATTACATTCCTGGTTTTCGCCGAATAAATAACCGAATAAATAATCGACACATTTGGTATCAGTTCACACTGTGTTTATTCACTGGTAACAAACGCAGTTTAACAAAGACGAGTACAAGAATAAAGGAAAGAAGAATGTGATGTTTATTTGGCACTCGCTTCAATAGCCGAGTCTGTTTCGAGAAGTAAATGAAGGGGAGAGCACAAAAGCGAAACTCTTCTCCACAGCAAAAGGTGAACTAGAAAATAATTCATGTACGAGCATAGTTTCTCTTTCGGAATTTTAGCGATGAGGATTGCTAATTTGTATTAGTTGGATTATTCGGACTTCTGTTCTCATGCTGGGTGCTATTCGCACAACGTTTCGCTCGATGTAACATCCGACCTTCTTCAGGTGCATGTTGTCGAACTCGGAAATATTGATGTCTAATTCGGAAATATGTACGGAATTTCGACGTGACTATTTATTTTAGCCACGAGAGTACCATTCTCTGGTTCTGTCAGCCATGACAGTGTAGAAGTGTAACAACATTCGTAATTAAATCCTTGATATCGACCATACTGATGATTAACCCTCAACCTCCAGAAGACTGTCACTTAGAACTGATTATAACTTAACACTTTTATCCGTTGCGACACAGATCGTAACAAGATAAAAATGCAAGTGACTGTCTGGTGGATATTCACAGTAAGTATACAATTATGAATGTCTTAAAACTTCTACCCGGTTATGGGTTACGGAATGAGAACAAGCTAACCCCCTGGATCAAATAAAAAATGATTCTGTTCGAAATTCTCGTGAAGATTCCCGAGTTTGACAAAACGCACCTGAAAAAGGGCTTAGGTTACATCGGCCGAAACGTTGTAAGAATGACATCCAAGATGAGAACACGGTAGACTGAATAGTCCAAATAATACAGACCATACTTTCCGTGTTTCACAGGCCTTTCTCTTCTCTGGTGAGTTCAGTTTGATGTATGCATCTATTGTTACAATTTTTATTATTTTTCACTCGCTAGAAGTTATCACACGAGTCATTACCAATGCCCCTTCATTGACAAAAGCACGCGGTATTCCCTTAATGATCACATATTTCCAGTATTCCCCGCTTCGTTTGATTACAGTTGTAAATCATTTCCAGTTCTCGCAGCAGAGGTTAACATTGAATTCTTACGCATAATAACCAATGGTTATTTCTAAAATGTGAATAAAAATAAACCTTCTTCGAATTTTACTAATTCCTACCCCTTCCAGTGGAGGCATGACAGTGCTCTTTAGTTTTTTCATCCTCCCAGATCTTTCACTGCCATTTTCTTTGGAAGCAACTGAAGGATTTTGTTGTGGGCGGGTAAAAAGTTGTCAGATTATGTGATTGGTCCTGTGACAGACTCAAATGTAGATTAGTTTCGTCTTTAGATTCGTCCCAGCATGCACTCTTTATAATTCTAGCTTCGCGTACAAAGCGCTTACGCGGCGCTATCTGCTTCAATTCCCATTGGTTGGTCGATATCATATGGTTGTGTGAATTAGATTTAAGACTCGGCGATTTTTATTTTAATATGTCGGTTGTTTGTGTCAATACAGTGGCTTTGTTGCTGAAGTTAAGTGGTGGCTAATGGAGATATGGGACAAATATAAATAATATATTTGAAAGAAAAGTATTCTGTAGAGATCAACGATTAACACTTATAAACCATTTACTTCTTAGTTTAGACGTATTACTTGAAGAGTGCTGTGCGACACGTCTAATCTAAAATGTGTGCTGTCTAGGAGGAACTAAAAGAGGCATAACTGACTCTCACTATCTCTTTGAGGCAAGGGCAAAGAGTTATTTCCTTTATAATGTTATCTAGGAGAAAACTGTTCTATCTAATAACTCTCCCTAGAGTTAAGAAACAGTGTTAGGTCTAGAACAGAGCCCTGAAGAACACAAGCATTGATAGGAAAAGAGAATGAAGAGATATCTTCAAAAGTTACTCGCAAGCTTCGATCAGAATTAAAAGACCTAATAATGTCAAGAACTTCACCATCAATACCATAAACCTGAAGTTTGTGTAGGGGACTAGAATGCCACACTGTCGAACGCCTTCGAAATGTAAAGCGCAATGGCTCTCCGATTTGCTAATAACAAGCTCTTTAACAGCCCAATATAAAGGAAGAGGTTACTAGGCTTGGCTGTAAAATATCTCTATTACCGTCTATTATACGTTTCGACACTCTTCCGCTTTTCAATATAGACTCGAAAAACTATTCTCCAACTCCCCAATCCGATGGTTCGTTCAATTCATGATCGGGGCCGTAAAGCGCGCAAGCCCGACACACCTTCATATTTTTATTGGTGGTGAGCATCTTGTTGTTCCAGCCTTGTATATATATATATATATATATATATATATATATATATATATATAAAATTGAAATATAAGCCAAATTAGCAATACAAGATTAATTTTTTTTATTCTTACATTAATCCTATCGATTACGGATATTTCAATTTTATTAACTTTCCATGCAATACTTTGAAACTTGAACGATAAACACATACATTACTTGACAGCGTGCCAACGCACTTCTCGTTCGACACCGGTTTTTTGAATTCTACCCGCCATTCATAACAGCAAGGCGATGACGTCGTACCATCATTGACGTTTATCAAATTAACAAAGAAATAAGTTTCTTTATTCTTGTTTTTTGATGAAAAAAAAAAAAAAATGACTCAATACTGGTCACCCCTGAAGAAGGAATTTTATTCCGTAATCGATAGGATTAATCTAAGAAAAAAAAAATTAATTAATCTTGTATTGCTAATTTGGCTTATATTTCAATTTTATTAACTTTCCATGCAATACTTTGAAACTTGAACGATAAACACACACACACATATATATATATATATATATATATATATATATATAAATATATATGTGTGTGTGGGTGTGTGTGTGTGTGTGTCTACTCTTATGCGTCTACGTAAGGATGAGTCGCGAATCGGATGAGAAATTGTGCGATTAGTTGCTTACAAGTGTGTATTAAAAACAATAATCTGATAGTTTCAGTAACAACGTAGTACAATTTCATTTTGTCTTCAGTCAACCTAAATATATATTTTATTAAAATATCAGGGAAGAACTTGTGATGGAAATAGTTTTCTGTGATTTCATCTCTTGATAAATGTATATGTATATATATATATATATATATATATATATATATATATATATATATATATATAAATATATTATATGTATATATATATTATATATGTGTATATATATATGTATATATATATATATGTATATATATATATATATATTGAAATCCCCTACAATGACGATTGCGTAAGCATGAAAGATCGATGTCTGTAGGTAAGAATAATTAATTATTACTTAATATATATATATATATATATATATATATATATATATATTAGACTGCCCTCCGAATTGTATGTATCATTATGAATAAACATATATTTCGTTACGCTTTCTAAAGAAGGGTTAATGTCGTAGGGCATGGTATGATTACCACAAAACAGATACTACACTAGACCCACCAAAAAAGGAGGATGGAATTTTTTGGAGGCTAGTATCATGGCAATTGAACAAATAGTACACTACCCCTTGAATTAAGCATTGATATATCGTAGATTAGTCTGAAATAGTATAGTAAACTTAATTGAGCATTAAAATATAATAAAGTAAAAGTATAATGGTCGACTATAGTCGAGGGCGACCCAAAGCTCCTTTTTCATTAGCTACTACACTTTGGTGTAGAGGAAAACACGATTATATTCATATTATTACCCAATTTACACTTTATACTTCACCTTATCATTCTGTGTGTTTAGCAAAGAAGCACCAAGTGCCATATTTTGAGTTTTTGGTATAACTCGACAAGTATTGAACCTCAGTTCTCCAGCCCATTACCAAACACTCTAGCCATAATGACATTATGTTAAAAAGTCGCTGAAAAAGCTAGTACAATAGTGCAATTAATAGAATTAATAGTATAGTTCCGGTTTCCGATATAAAAGTAATAGTATCGTTTCTGCTACAGACAGAAAGATACCAAATCTATATTACGAATAGATGTAAAGACATTTAATTGTCATATACACATGGTGGCGGTGTGTGTGACTGATAATGACACAAAGCATTGCTAAAAACTAGAATTTTGACATTAGGATTTAACGAAGAAGCTCTCAATTAGACACATTTGGAAAACGGTATATATCATTTGTTTTTTGACCCTGCTTCAAACCAACATTCTTTTATTTACTTGTCTATATGTTCGCCAGTCTTAAATGTGTTGCGTTTTGATATAAATATTATGCTTTCGTTCGAATCTGTTCGGTCTCTTAGACTGTAAGCTATATCTCCACAGAAGTCGGTTTCCAGCGCGAAGAAGCGCCCCGCCCAGTTTTCTTCTGTAATGGTGCAGTGTCAATGATCGGAGAGCAAAACAAACACGTTCTAAATCGGTCGATGGAATTTGATTACGTTTAAACGAGTAAACCTGTTTGTCGAATCTTCTCTCTGTGGGTTCACACGTTTTCGTTTTGTGTATACATTGAATAAGCGGCGGCGAAGAAGAAGAAGAGAAAGGAGAAGTGTGCGTGTTTGACTATGTATGGCCTCAAATGAGGTTTTCGGCCCAGAAACAAACGGGCCGGTACGTTAACGCAAGTATAGCTTGTGTGGGTTAATGTTTGCGTAGAAACTGTCGGGCAGGTGTTTTCTTGTCAGTGGAAGTCGACAGTCGATGGGGGTGTATGTTGATGGGCCAAACGTATGTATTCAAATTTGAGAAAAAATACTGAGTCTTTGTTTACGTGTTGAAATACACGATAAGTACACAAGGTCAAGTGCGCATGCCCTTACAGACCGAGAATTGAAAACTAAGAAAAAGCTTAATGGATAAGACTACAGCTTCCTGATAAAACGGATTATCCAAGTACTTGTATGTAGTATTGTTCAATTTATAGTTATGATCGGAATGTATCTACCTCTGAATAATGGAGAGTTCGTATATGTCTGTCTGAAGCCACAACTATTATGCTATTGTTATTAATTGTACCATGGAAACTCTATTAGAAACAGCGATTTCGTATGTGTCTGTCTGAAGCTAAAATATGATATTACTTCTATTAATTATAATATTACACTAAATGTTAGTGCTCAATTCAGTTTACTATAATATTTCAGACTAATGCATTATCTTTCAATATTCAATTCATGGGGTAGTGTAGTATCTGTTCTTTGCTCATCATACTATCCTCCCAGGCATAACCTCCTCATTTGAGGTAATCTAGTATCTGCTGTTATCATGAGACCATCCTTCCAGACAGTACATCCTCATTTGAGGTGGTTGATTAACTCTACAAGAAATTGTAACAATTTTAACATTAACATCATATATACTGTAAAATATATATAAATGAGGATGTTTGTTTAGCTGATGTTTATGTAACATATAAAGTTATCGGCATTTAAGCTGTCTGGTTGTATCGTGTATTGCAACATAAACACGTTCTTCGCTACAATTATTTTTAAAAATTACTTTATCCGACCCATACCACTGTTAATATAAAACATTTTTGAATAATCACCTTAAAATAGAAATCACCAAGGAGTTTAGATCATGTGTTAGATTGAAAAATATGATAGGAGTTGCCAATCTAGTGGAGATGATCCCTTCTCTTCTCACAGATAGTACATTACCAGTCTTCTGCTACTTTATCGTTATTTCTATGGGAGGTGCTCGACTGAGCTTCACTCTCTCGTTTACCTTTAAAACATTCCCAGCAATTACCCACCTTGCTAGCACCACAGCTAAGCACTTTCTTTTTTTCTGTCTGTGTACATAAGACCAAATCGACCCCATTAACATAGTTTATTTCTAAAGACACATACCATGGGACTGCTTCTTTTCTGACTACAACATAGTCTTCTTCAAGACTTATGCCCACAAATACTTGTTTAACCGTTGTTTTAAGTAATACAAATTCTGTCCAAACCACCCATCGTTTTAGACCACTTCATAGTATTGTTCATCATCCAACTGAAATAGTATTAACTCGAATGGCTGTTGGCCTTGTTAAGTGGTGACTCGTTAATATAATAAAGCTAGTTTTCTATATAAATGAATATGGAAGTCGCAAACAGCGTTTACCATAATGATTTAAATGCAACTCTTCACGGGGAAGCTAATAGTGTTAATCCAAGCTTCAAATGTATATATATAAACTAGCCGAAGTACATGAACATTGCTTAAGGTGGTTTGGGGCATGTATGTAGGATGAGCGACGATCGTATGCCAAAGCAGTTTTTAGTATTGATAACTTTGTGAAGGAAAGAGGCTACGTCCTAAACCACGACTAAGGTACCAGAACTCTCTAAAAACCTTTTCCAAAATATGTTGGATCCAGAACAGCCATTGAGAACATAGTGCGCTCAATAGAGCAACGTATAGATGAGACATCAAAATTGGCGTGCATGAATTTGAAAAAAAAAAGTAAGACAAGAGTTATCCACACAAACATTGAATAGATATGTGTAAACATAGTCAGGAGATTTTGGTTACTTTTTCATTTTTTTGAATCCATCGTTTGTATAAATAACACGCGCTAAAAATATATAGATTTGTAAACACAGACAAAACTGATTTGTAGGTTTCATTTTGTTAAACTCTCTCTTTCTCACACAGACCCACACATTATATATATATATATATATATATATATATATATATATATATATATATATATATATATATATATATATATATATATAAAAACAAAGCTTACACGCTCGCGTGTTTAAGCACTCTTTGATCTTGGAACGTTGGAACACCGCCACTGGCGTTCAATGTATTTTAGTTTCATTAATGTATGTGGTGATTTCCGTTGGCCTTATGGATGAGGGCGTAGGATCGTGTTTCTCTTCTGAATCTACGAACCGTTCTCGAACCCATCTGACTGCCTGAAACCACCACTTTCTGCACTGATGTGGGCGTAAGTACGAAACAACGTTTTCTGTAGGTAAATACACTTTAATATTTAATAAAAATATTCATATTATATATATTATATATATATATATATATATCGTTTTCTTTTAATGGTCGGACTTTCAGGATTTCACCTCGATAGATATTATTTTCTCAAATACAGGCCATGTATAAATAAATAATAAAGATATAATTCTATTAAGCATGTCTTTATTTATTTGTAAAAAGATCATTTCTTTACGGACCGTTTCATTAACACTTCAACAGCCAAAATAAAATTAATATATCATGGTTTTTCTATGAGTGTAACTCATCAGAAGTTTAGGCCAGTAAACGTGTTCAAAAGATCAGGAAATGAAAGCAAAAGTAATAAAACTTGCATAACCACAGCATTTATATATGTAGTTTAAATAAAGAATATAAGTTTCTATGTATATCCATGAAAGGCTAACAGGGCCAAAAAAATACGTATAATTTCTTCAAACTTGCAATCTTAAATTGGATAATAAAGAAACCATACGAGTTAAAAAATTAGAAAAAAACTTTTTTATAAAAGTAGAAAGAGAATAATAGGAAAGGAGAAAAAAGAAAAAAGGTTGAAAAATGACGAAAATATTTCTCATTATTACTTCAAAATAAAATGTAATGTTATTTAGAATCAAGGGAAGCAACCATTCCTATTCTACCATTCTACTAGCTATATATAATATTTTCTTTATAAGTACTTAAAGTTATATATATATATATATATATATATATATATATATATATATATATATAATAATAATAAAAAACGCTCAATTTAAGTAAATGATTTAATAGTTACATCTCCCATTAATAAACGCCTGAAATATCCTTCTACCCATAACAATATGTAGAAATCATCAATTTTGTTACTATCTAAAACTGTATATTTATTTATTTCAAATACAACTGTATATTATTCTTATGTGTTTTTTGTAATGTAAAGTATTTATATTATTTCATATGTTACTCTCTATTATTAGTGATTTGAATTCAAATTATCGAGTTTACTTTTCAGGTATTGTTTATGATTCTTTATTAGGCATACATTGCGAAAGCGTGAATTTTGAATAATGCATACAATTTGCATACCACCTTTCTATTCTCTCTCTCTCTCTTTCTCTCTCTCTCTCTCTCTCTCTCTCTATATATATATATATATATATATATATATATATATGTTTGTGTGTGTGTGTGTGAGGACAGGTAAAATTAATTCCTCTAAAAGAACAATTTGCTACAAAACTTATGTTTTCCTCCTAAGATTAAAATCACCACATACGTATCTTAAACCTTATGTCTATAATCCCTATTCCGATTTCGATAAAAATCCTTTACATGAATTTCATGCCAACAAATGTCTCGTATATAAGCTTAAAGGGTCTTTTACAAATCTTGCTTAATTGTTGCCAAATGACTATGGATAAAATACAATGCAAATCTGATATATTTCATTTTTTAAATGTCAGGTAGTGCTAATATTATTTTCCTGAAAAACACTTTTAAATACTCCAAGAAACTGAAATTTGAGAATACATTTTAATTGATGTTTATTGTTAAAATTTCACAAAAATAAAAATTATCTGATTTTTCACGAATGGCTTTGATCACATCGTTGCTCTTTTTGCCCATAACTAAATAAAACTAAGTATAGTCCAGATTACCCTCCATAACAGCTGTGTTTAAACATTTGCGATGATAGGTTAATTGGTTTAGGGGTGAATCTTGTACATGCAAATATATAAACATATACACATATCTAACTTTATATACATATATGGTTGTGATAAGTTAAGTTTGCATATGCTGCTTTTGTAATTTAAAGTGTGTTTTTATTAATTTTCTTCACATTTGTCAAATAAAAAATAGCTTCATGGAAAACATAAAAGCGTATAGGTTAAATTCTAATACTTAGAGCGGTTCCCTGCTATTTATCAATAATGTATAATTTGGTAAAAAGTTAATGAATATGTGACAGTTGAGTAAAACTCGATATTTTAAACCTTTTTATTCTTTGTCTCAACGTGCTAGTCAGTTCACGTTAAGTATCTCTACTGAATTGCAAAGGAAATACATGGCGATTTATAAGTGAACGTCGTGAATTATAATTAAGAAAAAATATTTACTTTTGTCAACAACGTTACCTATCAAAACAAAAATTCGTCTCAATCTGTAAAATAATTAGAGATATTAAAATCTTCCACAGCGGAGTTTAGCCTTGTGTGTTTAGTTTAACAATCCATTGGGTTTATTTTTTATCGCCTATATGGATAAGAATTTAATGTCTATTTAAACAACCGACACAAAATAGATTTGATATTCATTCAATTTTTTCCATCAAAAAGTACATGTTTATAAAGAGCAGCCAACCACTCAAAATATTCAAACTTTTATTCATTATAACAGCCATAATTTTGCATGTTTTTTCATGGTTTCAAAAAAGCTATTTTTGTTTTATCAAATGTGAATAAATTCATTACTTTTAGTCGAGAAACACATTTTCTCTTCCCCTGTCCCCCCTCTCTATAAGAGTTATTCGGCTCCAAGGTTCGAATAGTTTGATCGGCGGTACAGTTATATAAGACACACTGATGATTGTGAGTCAACATGAAACATATATGTCTGTGGATAATAAATATTTATAGATCAAAAATAATTATTACGGTTTCGTTCAAATTAAGCATTTTGTAATAAATATTAAAAGTGTCTAATTAAGAAAAAGTTCGATTTCTCTCTCTTGGCATATCGAATAGTTTCTGAGACTTGCCATGTTCATAAACAAACAATATAGTTTATTTCTGTCAGGTGTAAATATGAGTGTACCAGTGACTGAGAGGTTAAGAATATTGGATTAGAGTTTGTCGAGCACAGAGTTCGAATCGTTCAACGCGCGGTACAGTTACATAAGCCACACTGTTGATTGTTAGTGAACGTGAAACGTATATGTTTGTAGATAATAAATATTTATAAAGAATAAGTATATATATATATATATATATATATATATATCCAGGGTTTCGAATCGTACGACCGGTAGTGAATAGTCATATCTCTATGCTGATGAGTCCTGATTGAAAAGGGACGAAACGTATACGTACATAGATTATAAACAACAACAAATATTATATATATATATATATATATATATATATATATATATATATATATATATATATATATATATATATATATATATATATATAGCCTGACGATTGCCCCGGGGATGAAACGCGGGAACCTCTGTGTAGCTTAATTGCCATACATCAATATATTTTCATAACTTTGTATATATATATATATATATATATATATATATATATATATATATATATATATATATATATATAATCGAAAAACACCCGTAACAATACGTGTAAAATTAATTCTCCGAACAGAACAGTTTTGCACCAATTTTATGTTCCTTTGCGAAGATTAAAATCAATATATAACGATAATAAACCTAATGTCTAGAATCTTTATTCAAATGTTGATCAAAATCTATTATATGATTTTTATTCTAGAAAAGGTTTAATGTTTAAGGCATAAGCTTAAAGGGTTTAAATATGAAATAAAAATGCAGGTAATCTATCTTAATTGTTGTCTAAATAATATGGATCAAATGTAATGCAAACCTGAAGCAATTGAATTTTCAAATGTGAGGTTGTGCACATATTATGCCCCCTAAACCAGTTAAAATCACCCAAGAAACTTTAATTTAAGGAATACTAATAAATGGATGTGTAATACATATTTTTAAAATTTCACACAAATCGAAGGTTTCGTAACTTTCACTAAGGGCTTCCACTCCGTTTTTGCCCCCTCTGCATGAAACTAAATAAAAATAAATATAGCCCATATTACTAACTCTCATACCTAACAGCTGTGTTCCAAAATTCATAATCTGTGCATTCATTCAGAAATTTATCCTGTACAACAAAACATTTTTTTTTGAAGACAGCAAGCTTTTTGAAAAGAATAGGATAGAACACCAGCAGCTGAAGAGAGCAGCAAAAAAGTGATGGGGCACGACACCTCCAGCACATGAAGGAAACATGGAACACCTAAGATGCCAAGCGTGCAACTAGGTAACTATGTCACGTGCAGGTTTGTTTAATCATCAACGAATGCAGGTTTTGCAAAATCAAGCACGGGCAAGAGGTAGCTTCATTTATGGCATCCCCTCAGATCATCCCAACACCTGCCCTCTGTGTGGAATAGTCTGTAAAAGTCTGGCAGGCTTGAGAGTCACATCCGCGCCTTTCACTGGGAACCTTCACACTAATATCACACTGATATGCCGAAAGTTGTCACATTTGAAATGGAATAGACAGCCACCATACATATATATATATATGTATATATATATATATATATATATATATATATATATATATATATATATATGTATATATATGTATATATATACATGTATATATATATGTATATATATGCATATATATATATATGTATATGTATACACATATATGCACCTACTAAACTGCATATATATACCCTTTTAAATGTAAATTTGTATATCAAAGAACAATGTGTCCATGTTACTCACCGTGTTTTCCTGGGTAGATATTTCTGAAATATATAATGATATGTTCATAATTAAGGAGACTATCATGTACATAAATATATATATATATATATATATATATATATATATATATATATATATATATATATATATATATATATTTATATATATATATATATGTGTATATTAAAACGACATTTTCTCTGTACTAAAAATGTTACTGAATATGACAACCAACTCATGTCCAGATATCCTTGTGTGGATCCTTTCCATTCGCCGAATCAGGATATTAATCTGCAATAACTGTCGGTGTCGAAAGTACTTTCAGGCCCATCCGGGTCTATCTTCATGGAAATCAAGTAAAGACGATGGTCTTGATGGTAATATTAATAGGTAGGTTGAGGCGGAAATGATACTGTTAATACGAAACTAATGTTAGAACTATAAACATTTTAGAAGGATATCGCTTAAAATGTAATTCAGTTGATAGCTGTTTTTTTTTAGTTTTGATGTATAATGCTTCTAATATATATTTTTTGTTTATTATTGGTATATTCTAATATAGTGGTGTTTTGTACGAGTATTCGAAATTGAGAGCGGAGGAGAAATGCTGCTTCGTAAGGGCTGAACTATGTTGCTGGTTAGTGTAAACGCATTATTAACCTCCTCGACAAAGTTGTTGTAGTCAAGCACATGTATGTTTTTTGTTGTTGTCGGATACACAGTCTTCCAGTAGGCATTTTGATCTATACTAACATATCAATAATTAGTTGATATTGAGTTTACGTGCTGGAATGAGTAAAGCTACGATTGTTGAATAATGGCCCTATGAGAATGGACGTATCTGTTGGAAATCGTTGGTTTGACTTGCGCGAATTAACGCGGGGTGGACCGGCAGTCGAATGCAGAATGGGGCCTGTTCTCACAGTCAGAGATCACAGACGTGACAGGGTCGCCCTGTGACAAGACCACGGATCAAGGGTCGGTGTGCACCTGCGAGAGGCTCTGTGATGGCACAGGCCTTGCGTGGGAAACAGAAGGATCCGTGACGTAACTCGTTTTTCGTGAGAAGCGAGTTTCGTCAGTCTGGATTGTGGAGACGTGATTGTTACCATGTAAATTATAACAGATAAGGGAAATATTTTCCTAAGAAAATACAATCGAGATATATCCTTCCCCCCTCTATGAATTGTTAAGAAAATAATTGTTAACTAACTACGATTAAGTAGTGATTTGCTCTCTATCTTTCTCGACGCAGTGAATGACTCCCAGCTTGTAATAAAAAGAATTGAATGTAAAAAGATCGTTGTTTAGTGAGTCGATCGTGAAGATTTGTTGCAGACAACGGAGGGTGTGGTTCACAGCAGGAAGGAAGGAAGAAAGAATTCATCAACTAGACGACACGACCCTCTACACGGCGAGGGAGAAATCTAAGGTATGCAAACAATATATGAACTATGTGATTTATGATGATTTAAAAATGACGAGTATGTGAACTGCCACGGCACTTTCTAATATTCTGGTTACAATTACAAATACATAATATAGCTCTAACCCTAAATATTAGTAATACTAGATTATTTTATTTCATTGACATCGTTGTAATTATTAACTTATATTTCGTTTCGGTTTTCCTCCTTCTAGGTCTGCTAACATGTCCAATTTTTTCAAGAAACGATTTTAAAGTGTGCGATTAATAAGTTTTCATATTTCAATGACATTTAGACCTTCTCAACGCTTGACCCTAAAGTTAGTTTCTATACTGCTTATAATTAATACTTTATTGAAAGAATTGATAGTTAATAAACTGTTAAATTATAGTGTTTATAATTCCCCGAAACTCAAATCAATAAAATGAATCAATATTGTTTGTAGATTTGTCAGCACTCATAGACAAATAAAGTTAGTTTATTTATATGTAACTTCTCTTCCGTAATACAAAGATAATTGATAAACAAATAATAAATACATTTTTTTAATTAATCCTTATTAACTTATTTAATACATCATAATATATAAATATATATATATACATATATATATACATATATATATATATACATATATATATATATAAATATATATATATATATATATATATATATAAATATATATATACATTTATTTTATACGTACATAACAGTAATCCATGGAGACGTGTTTCTGGCTCACAACTGTCATCAGCATGGCTAACTTAGACAGTTTCGAACATTCGATATTGATGTCTATAGTTCAGTATTTTAGCATCTGCCAAGACATATGTACGATTTTATCACCTTAATATTTTTAATGTATTTTTATGTAAGTATTTTTATTGGTCATTGCAGCATTCGTTGTTTTTTTTTTGCTCACTACTACTTCGATTGTCTCACTTCCTAAATGATTAAGATGCGAAAATTGCATTATTGTCGCTCTTAACTTTATAGGACGTATTTTCGTTGATATATATATATTTTTATTTATTTTATACTACACAAAAGTAATCCATGGGCACATGTTTCTGGCTCACAGCCGTCATCAGCATGGCTTACTTAGACAAGAATCGAACCTTCAATATTGATGTCTATAGTCCAGCGTTACATAATATGTATATATATATATATATATATATATATATATAGATATATAGATAGATAGATAGATAGATAGATACATATATTTATATTTTAAATAATCTATTTTATTTTTTGTACTTGAATTTTATGTTATTTCCTTAGCAATTTATTTCCAACTTTTCTAGTTCATTATATTTTAGGAATTTTTGAATATCGCTTTCTATTGTAAGTGCAAATATTACTATATACATAAGGAATTTTATTTGTTATCTTTCAATTAATATCACGATAAGCCACCTATTTCTGAAATCATCTCCCTTTTTTATTTGACTTTCAATACGTTACTATGTTAACTGACGTTTCTCTTAAATTTTAAAACTGCAGCGTTTTATTATAAACATTTTAATTTGTTTAATTATCACCGTTCTTTGAACGTTTTTGTTGTCTTTCTCTTTTTTTTCTTGATTACTCTCTTCACTTTGAACAGATCTGATCGTATATACAGTAATGACAAAGAAGTCATTTGGAGGCATAATTCATTAACATATATTGATCTTTACATATGTTGAATGTTGACTGCTTTTACCTGTTTTTCTGGAATCCAATATATCATTTATATTATAACATAACATTCAAATGGATGATATATTTGACACTTCATAATATATCTGGGCATTCATTATTACGAAGACTTTCTGCTCCTTCTCACATACATTTCCTGTTCTTTCAGAATTCATGAACGATTTATAAATAAAAATATTTTTTCGAACTTTTTCAAATTAATAATATAAACGGATGATTGTAAATTAATTGTTTTCCTTCTGAAGAAATGGCTTGTGTCTTTTAAACCTATGGTTTAAAGGACCTTTTTATGAACTATTCTCTGTTGTACTTTTGAATATAATAAGCTTGTAAACTATGTTACTTTGTATTTGTTTTACTATAATTTTATCTCTTCCCCTTCTCCCCTCTCTCTCACTATATATATATATATATATATATATATATATATATATATATATATATATATATATATATATATATATATATATATATATTATATATATATATATATATGTATTTGGGGATTTTAATGCACACCACCGTAACTGGCTAGGATTCACCAGCCTTACTGACGCAGCCGGTAACTCTACGTATAATTTCTCCTTAGCTCACTCCCTTTCAAAGACTGTCGTTTTCCCGACCCGTCTCCCCGATCGAGTAGACCAGCAAGCCTCACTTCTCAAGCTGTTCCTGACCTTACTGCCCGAGGCTTGTGTGACTGAAGCCCATAGCCTGCTCGGGTATATTAATCACGTTGTAGTTATGATTGCTATTACTCTAAAATCTCGTTCAAAAGCTGATGAGTCGTTGCTCAAAATAACGAGATACTAACCGCAGGTTGAGTTTGAGTCCCTCAGAGATCACATCAGCGACGCCCTATGGACTAAAACCTTCTCACTCCCTGCTGATCAGCGTGCAAATAAGTTAACTGAATGGGTCAAATCAGGCATTGAAGCCTACGTCCCCATGCGAAAATGCTTCAGCAAACCCAACTCTCATCAATGGTTCACCTCGAAATGTGCATCTAGCATTGCGAATGTTCGTCCGCCATAAGTTAACTGCGAATAGACAGAAATTTATAGAATCAAGAAATAATTGTAAGGCAGTGAAAGGTGACAAAAGAGAATGTATACAGAGATAACAAAAAAAACGAATTCAGTCACAGAAACTAAGCACTAGCGATTTCTGGAAAATATATAATAATGTGGTGAACAATGGACAATCAACGATTCCCTCACTATCAAACCACAATGATGTCGTTTGCACAGCAGCTGATAAGGCGCTGTCATCTCCAAACTCTACAACAAATGCCTTGCCGAATCTTTCTTTCCTGATATCTGGACAATTTCCTCTGTGGTACCAGTCTTGAAGTATTCTGGGGATAGAACAGATCCTCACAACTATCGCCCAATTAGTCTACTCCCGATCTTTGCTAAAATCTTTGAATCTTTAATCAATCTAGCCATAGTCCGGCACTTAGTTAATGCTAAACTTCTTTCTGATCGCCAGTATGGATTTAGACAGGCACAATCTACTGCGGATATCTATACAGTCATCTCTAGACGCATATATCATATACTTGACAAGGCAAATAAAACTAGGGCAGTAGCGCTTGATATATCCAAGGCCTTTTACAGTGTATGGCATAAAGAGCTCCTCCTAAAAAATACTCATATTGTATAACTGGACGAATATTTAACATAATTAGATCTTTTCTAACCAAAAGAAAGATCCAGGTTGTCCTCGATGGTCGTTCATCTAAGCAACATGACATAAATGCAGGTGTATCCCAGGGAGCGATCCTTGGACCTTTATTGTTCCTGATTTTCATAAACGATCCCTGATGACATCGAGTCTGAGATGGTATATTTGCTGACGACACAACGCTTTACTCTCGTCATGTCGGCAAAACGGACGCATACATATCCGAGGCAATGACTGAATCTTTAGAAAGTGACCTCCAGGCTGTAGTGGATTGGGGGCAGAAATTGTTGGTAACTTTTAATGCCGTACAGACAAAGCTACTTTCCTTCAATAACTATAAGAAACCTCTTTAACCACCGATTGCCATGACAAATTACACCGTACCTGAGAGTTCAACATTAAAACTACTCGGTCACAGGTAGCATAAATTGGAATAAATACATTGAAGCCATTGCCAAGGCTGCTGCAATGATGGTGGTCACCTTCTACAGTGCTAGTTTACTCCTCACACTTGACATTATCCTGTATCTCTACAAAGCAATCATCGGCTCATGTATCGAGTATTGTTGTCACATTTGGGCTGGTGCATCATCCACTAGTCTCCCCCTCTTAGATCAGACCCCAAAAAGAGTCGCCACTTAATAAGTCCCTCACTATCTACTAAGCTCCAGCGCCTGTCCTATCGCCGCAACGTTACATCCTTCTGCTTGTTTTACAAATACTCTGATGAACTAGTAGCTCTAGTACCCCCTCGACGCAAACACACTAAAACCACCCGATAATCAGCTAGGTCCCATCCATTCACTGTGCAGGTCCCTAGAGACCCGAGAGCCTTCTACTCCAGCAGCTTCTTTCCTCGTGCTGCCGGCCTCTGGAACTTTATCCCTTCTCCCTGTTTCCCAGACTGTACTGACATGCAGAGGTTTACAAGTAATGTAAACAGACACCTCGCTGCACAGCTCCAAACTTAGGACGACCCTTAAAACCTACTACCTAATTCTCCGTAGCCCCTTACGTCTACAGCATCGACCTGCATTGATTAGAGTGAAATAGCACAAAAAATAATGTATATATATATATATATATATATATATATATATATATATATGCTGACTTTAAACGCATTCGTTCTTACACAAATGATGCAGAACGCTTCGGTCGCCATCATTCGGCAGTAGTTTCAGCAAACATAAAAAGTCGACAGACTCGTTTTAGCCGATCGTTAATTGATATTAAATGAGATAGCATAAAAGCCAAAGATATAAGAAGGCAGTGGATTAACCACTTTGCATGAATATTTGCCAATGGGAAAGTTGTTCAAAGTAGGTCCCGCGTCTGCTGACAGTCGATCAAAAACAACAACGAGTCGACGATTTGGAGGGTTGTTTACAACTGTTACAATGCAACAAAAATGAGTTTCTGCGTCAATATATGACAATAGATTGAAATGGATCGACCACTGCATTTCGGGGGAAAATCGGCAGTCGTAAACAAAAACGCAAACAGAAGGAAATCATTTAGTACGTATTTTAGGATGCGCAAGGTGTTTTGTCTATCGATTGCCTTGAGAAAGGGCGAACTATCAATACTGAATATTATATAACGTTATTTCTGTGTTTAAAGAAGGAAATCACAAAAAGACACAAATGAACAAGAAAAAGTGCTCTTTCTCGAAGACAATGCACCGTGTCACATGTCGATCACAACGATGGCAACACTACATGAATTGCACTGCGAATTGCTTCCGCACCCACCCTATTCTTAAGATCTTACACACAGCGACTACTGGAAGTTCACAAAACTCAATAGAATGCTCCAGGCTAATAGATTGTATTCCAATGAAGAAATGTTACTGAAAACTGAAACCGATTCTGAAGTGAAGGGCAAATCGTTCTACAAAAATACATCGAATTGTTAGAGAAACGTTGTAATCAATGTATTACCCTAGAAGAAGACTGTGTTGTGGAATTAATTTAAATTATGCCTAAAAGTCATTTGTATTGGTTAGGCTCGGGACATATTGAGTGATATGTCATAGTCATCCATAGACAGACAATTCTGTTCTATTACAACTGTTAGGTGTGCGTGACAAGCAAGTTATTTAAGCTTAGACAAAACGCGATCCAATTGTCGATGGAGATTGTAACAGCTACGCCATCAGGCACAAGCCACGAAGGCGAACAAATTTTACTGTTTTTATTAACAATATCAGCTGTCAAATAGTGCTCTATTATTTTGGAGTAGTGTTTCGTAATTTTGAAGCTGGCGAATCAGCGTGCCGAGTCGAGCTAGTTGACATAAACAGTAAAACGCATCTTTTCTCTTTATTACAGTTTCTTTGCACGATTGCTTTTCTGGATGTTGCCCGACTGCATGAACAACAAAATAGAAGAGTTGAAAGTGTAACATATTTCTTTTAAAAACGATCTCCTTCTCTCTCGCTCTCTTTCTAGTTTTCTCAGACCCTTTCTATCCCTTCTTCTCTCTCCCCTCTCTAACTCAACTTACCTCATCTTTCAATGATCGATTTTCTATAACAACCTCTATCTCTCTATCATACATCTCTCTCTATCAATCAATTGTTTCGCTTTCTCTGGCAACTAGAAAAAATCGTTGATGAATTACTACATGATAACATTAAAACATCCGTCTAAATGTCGCCCGCCATGACTAATTCTGTTTTATTTAGAAAGCTATAAGCATTGTGTCTGTGTCTGTATATTCTTTAAACATTTTAGCTGAACACACAGACATACACACAGTTTAAGGGGCCCCTTGATTTCTGAGAACTTCGACTGAAGTAAAATTAAACATTAGACAGAGAGTTCAAATGCCAACTGAAGAGCGGTAGAATGCCTACTAGACACCATTCCCGAGTGATTCGGTCCGCCTGTTCAGGGTTGGTCAGGACAACCGGACATAATGATACATTACCCTGAAGTAAACCCTGACCAAATATTTAAAACCACATAGTATTTAAAGCCAAACAAATCTCCTCGGCACGGCTATATACTGGCTCATACAAGGAATGCTGCGCCTTCTCCGAGTGATGTGACTTCAACGAATAGCACTTAGTTGGATACGCGACCAGACCAAGTGAATTCTAGTTCTGGAATTCAGCATAACCTAGAAAAGACCACATGAAAGATAAACTATAACGTAAGGTAAGTGGTCAATTGAGGAGAAGAAAATTAGCGTCCTTCACTGCTTTACTAGCTCAACGTTTGAGAGGTAGAGGGAATCTTAGTTAAATACTCGAATATCTATTCATCTCATATAATAAAAAAGGGTAAGCCCTAGAAAGGAGCCTATTAATTTCTTAGAGCTAACTGAACTAGAACTGAGAGCTAACTAAACCAGAAGGTTTTTCGTTGGCCGCGTAACCAGTTTAGGTGTGGACTCTATTTGTCAGTCAGCCTAGTTATCCCATTCCGTCCCTATTTGGCTCTTGAAAGGCTTGTTCTTTAGCTAGCCTGTTTGGAATCCATGGAATTGAATGCTAGTGGTTAGGTCTCTTTCAGACCTTATTTATCTTAAAGTGATTCTACCTTTCACTCCTTTTTTATTATTATGCCTTCTACGAATCCACACAAAAACACCTTACTATTTTTCATAGTAGCGTCAGAGGTATCAGGTTAAACTTGTCCTTACTCCTGGTGAAATCTCATCACGCTTTTGCTCTTTGTGAGACTAATCTAGATTCTTCTATTGATAGAAACGCTCTACACGTGGATGGGCATTTGCCTCTTGTTCGCTTAGACTCTTCCACGCATTTGTATGGTCTTGCCCCTTTTCTTCGCAAGGATCTCCCCACTGCACGTGTCCCCGGCCTTGAATATCATGGGTGTATTTTAATCTGTATGCGGTTGTCTTTTCTGTACTGAACTTCCTCTTTGTGTTTTCTATACCATTCCCTTCTGACAATAACTTCTATTTTGTTGATGCATTGCAAATTCATCTGTCAACCTCCATCTTTGTTTTTGGTGACATCAATGCTCATAATTCTGATTGGCTCCCTCACTCTAACCGCACAGATCTAGCTGGTGAAATGTGTTTCAAATTTTTCTCATGACTTGTCTCAAATTTTCACCTTCCCCACACGTTTCCTGGTGATGATATTCAGCAACCATCTTTATTCGATCATTTTCTTACTTCTGTTTCTGACGCATGTTCTATGCCCTCTTCTCCTCCATTGGACTTTTCTGATAATGCTGTTGTTGATGTTTAAGTTTGATTTTTCGGTGAATTCTTCTATTGATCGTCTCTTTCATAGGAAGACGTTCAACTACAGATATGCTGATTGCGATGAGCTTCGCAGCCTTTTACGTGACGTTCCATGGGGTCCTATCTTTGGTATGTCCCTGAATGCTGCTTCTAGGGAGGTTACTGACTGGCTTTTTGTTGGAATTGACACCTTCATTCCTAATCGTATGTTTCAAACCAAATGTCATTCTCTTCCAGCTTTTCATCTGTTTGTACTTCTCTAATTGCCAATAGAAACCAATAAGTATCGTCGGGATAGTTTTTAATCTTCTAGACAATCCTACATAAGAGCTAGCAATGCCTCCAAGAGAGACATCTCTTAAGCTTAGTCTAGCTATTCTCAAAGGATTCATGACTAAAAGGTTCGCTCTCGTGATTTCTGGAGAATCTACACTTGTGTTATTTATAATAGCAAGTCTACTATTTCTCTTCTAATTAATGGTCTTACGGTTATTTCATCTTCTAACGATAAGGCTGATATCTTTGCTCGTCTTTTTGCTGACAATTCTTCTATTGATGATTCAGGTGCTGTTATTCCTGATAATTATTTGAAAACTAATCAGTTTCTTGATTCTGTCAGTATCACTCCAAATATGGTTGTTATTTCTGATCTTGACCAGTCTAAGGCTCCCGGTTTTGATTCAATTCTTGTTGCCGTTCTCAAACGTCGTGCTCCTGACATTTCTTCTATCCTCTTTAAATTATTCAATCTCTGTTTGTCTCAGTCCTGTTTCCCTTCTCGTTGGAAGGAGTCCTCTGTTGCCCCTATCTTTGAAAATGCTAGTAATCAGTCTGACATAACTACGTATTTTCCTGTTAGTTTCCTCTCAGTTATTAGCGAAGTTTTTGAAAGACTGGTCAACGGCAAGCTTTCATTTAATAGAAAGTCTGGACCTCTTTAGTAATGTTCGATATGGCTTTCCTGGTTTTCGTCCAGCTGCTGATCTTTAAATTGTTAATCGTTTTATAGATAATTCAGAAGAATGCCATTGCGCTTGACATTTATAAGGCGTTCGACATAGAGTGGATATCTGATCTCCCACACAAACGTCAGGGTTATTGTATTTCTTGTGAGAGACCTGTACATTATCAGTTCTTTTTTCTGATGGAAGCTTGCAGGAAACTTTGGACGGTGTCTCCTCATTCTCTTTAGCTTTCAATGCTGGTGTTCCCTAAGGCTCTATTTTAGGTCCAACACTGCTTCCTCTCTATATAAATAATCTTCTAGTGAATATTATTCAGAAAATAAACATATATGCTGATGATAACACTCTATTATGGTGTTACTTCTCACCCATATCCATCGGATGTATTGAAATATGCAGCTGATCCAGAAGTTGACCTGACTTCAGTTGTTGATTAGGTTTCGAATCGGCTTGTATCGTTTAATCCTTTCAAGACTCAGCTGGTGTCTTTCAATCATAGGCGTGTCCCTTTTCTGCTCTTGAAGAGAAATCGACTCTGAAACTTCTTGCTCTTTCTCTCTCATCAAATCTTTCTTGGAGTTCATACATTATATCGATTTCTTTTTCTGATTCGCGTTAAGTCGGTTCTCTCTATCGCTTCAAACACTTTCTCACACCTAAGGCTATTCTCTACCTCTACAAATCTACAATCAGACCGTGTAAGGAATACTGTTGTTATATTTGGGCTGGTGAATCTATGTCCCATTTGAAGGTTCTTGACAAGGTGCAGAAACGTATCTATAATTAGATTGGCTAAATCTTTTCTTCTTCTCCACACCCTCACTCTCACAGACGTTATGTTGCTCAGTATTTTCTATAAATACTATTTACCAATTCGCTGTTTTGATATCTTATTGTAATACAGCTGCCTTTTCCAGTAGCTATTTTCAAAGAAATGCAGGCTTATGGAACTCTCTTCTTGCTGCCTGTTTTCCTCCTACCTATAGACTGTCTTTATGATAATCATATTTTCGTATTGGTAGCCCCTTACATCATGTTGCTTAATGCCTTGTTGGGAGCGATTTTCATGAAAAAATAATATGAACTAAATCGACAACTTTTTATATAATAGAAGATAACTATATCGACTTCATCACGTTTAAAAAAAACTTCCATGATATTTAATTCTACGTGTTAGATTTAACGCCGAGTAGTTCAGCGTTAGTGGCAGTATATGCGTCAGGGAAAAGCGCGTTTATCTCTGTTGTGTAATTTTAAAAAGGTAGACGCGTGCCAACAACAACACGGAATATAAGGGGAGAAGAAAGGGGGCTGTTGGAACCTTTCTACGTATACACCCGATTAGAACAGACGTTGTTGCCTGTTTATGCGTCTACGCTTGAAACATAAATCACTTGGAGCTTTTAAAGCAATAGTTTATGTTTTCACTTGTTTTTTCCAATTTTCCAGGGTCTCGCTAATTTTACTATAGGGGATTCCATTTCAGTTGATGATAAAACTTAGCACATATGTTATAAATAGGAATCAATAAAGATTTCAAGGGGTCAACAATTGCACGTGGTCCTTATTTACTTGCAAAGTTAGATACCATGTGATTCTTTAAGGTCAAGAAAACCCAGCTTACAAATATGGGCACTCGATTAAGACTCAACATAAAAGCTACCTCGGTTTTTACAAATTCTTCTTCACAGAAAAAGGAGACAAAATATGAAGTGTGGTACCAGACAGATACTACACTTTGATCCTAGCACAAACGCCATGTTGTTTATTGAGGTTTGATTCAAAACTACACGGTGAAGCAGACAAATATGACACATTTGTAGCGTTTAATAAAAGCAAATTAGCATCAACAATGAAAAAATATTTGTCTTTTTCAAGTATTGAGATTATGCTATTGTGTTTTATGTCATTTGAATAATAAAAATAGAAACATTTTTCCAATTGTTTATTTATATCTTCATACACATAGAATAATATATATATATATATATATATATATATATATATATATATATATATATATAATATTTATAAATAAATATTAAATTATTAATACCTGCAGACGCTAGCGTTTCAAGCTTATTGCTCTTATCAGTTCAGGAAAGTAACAATTTCAGACGGTCGGGAGGCGCGAACCCGGTTCACCGAGTCAGCCGTATCAATTCGACCAACGGAAACTGTCACGTAATTAAGGGAAATTGAGATCTATATGTACCTAGAAGCGGGCACAGATAGAAGACTAGTCGAGAGTGTTCGACGAACGTATTCGGAACTTTCCATTAGAGCTTTTTGACAGTCTATTTTTAACATCCCCGAGAGTGCTCAACTTTAATTTCTTAAAGGGGCTTAGTATAATATTTATGAATAAATATTAAATTATTAATACCTACAAACGCTAGCGTTTCAAGCTTATTGCTCTCATCAGTGCAGGAAAGTAACAATTTCAGACGGTCGGGAGGCGCGAACACGGTTCACAGAGTCAGCCGTATCCACTCGGCCAATATTGTCTGAGTATGCTTTTTTTCAGATAGTACTGGAAGCTGGTGTTTTATTAAGGGACGTCTGTATGTGATTTTATTGCAGTAGCTGACGGAGAACGGTGTGAAGTCTTCAGAACAATAATACTGAATTAAATATTTCAAAATTGTCTTGAAAACGATCGTAAGACATATAATTCGTTGGTTTTCAATTCTTGGAACAATGTTCAACTTTTGTTGATCTCAACTTACTTTATATATATATATATATATATATATATATATATATATATATATATATATATACATATATATATATATATATATATATATATATATAGAGAGAGAGAGAGAGAGAGAGAGAGAGAGAGAGAGAGAGTGTGTGTGAGAGAGACAGACAGACAGAGAAATAGAGAGAGATGGGGGAGAGATATACAAGAAGAATACCCGTCCAGAACAGTTTTCCACCACTTTCATGCCCACTTATGAAGATTAATATCAACATATAATGATACTAAACATTATACCATTAAATGATTTTGATCATAGAAAATGTCTCAAATTTAACGCTTAAGCTTAAGGGGTATTAAAAATTGAAATACTGCGAAGCTTGATTAATTGATGTCTAATGACTATGGATCAAATTCAATGCACATCTGTAATATTTGAATTTTCAAATGAGCGAGTGCCCAAATTATGTCTCATAAAACCCTTTAGAATACTTCAAATGAAATGGAATTTGAAGAATATTTTTTAATTGATGTTTAATATGTATTGTTAAAATTTCACAAAAATGGGAGACATCTTAACTTTAACGAAGGGCGTCAACTCTCTTTCTTACTCACCTTGCATGAAACTCAATCAAACTAAATATAGCGTACATTACTACATCTTTCGCCCAGCAGTTATGTTCCGAAATTTTTAATGATCGATTAATTAGTTTCGAAGTACATCCTGCACTTACAAATGAATAAACATAGCAAAATTATAAAAAATTAGATGTATTTGCTTATTCTATAGATTTCTCAAGCAATTTAATTATTGCATTGATAAAACCGTCATCGCAATATTTACATCCGTCAGGCGGCGGTTATGTTTTTGGTCAAGTATGTTTGTCACAATGTGTTTTTACTAGGGTGTACATCACTTTACCAATTATCACAAAACTTTGTCAACGTAAATGACCTGATCTACTTAGAACTGATTAATTTTTTATATCATGATCAAAGGTCAAGGTGAAAGTGAAGGAAAAGGCGTAAATCACACTTTTACTGATAACTTCGGTGTTGTTGATCCTAGAGACAGGGCTCATATTTTATCAAACTAAGTTCCGCATATTATACGATTTTGACCATGACCTCTCACCTTGACCTTGAAGGGTTCAATCATGGTCAAAATCTTGACGGAATTTCAACGACCGATTTTTCCAAATGTTATATATGGATCTGGTGCTTTTCTATAACAGTAACTATCATGCAAATTCTCAGTCAAGTTTAAACTTCCTTCATTTTTATGTTTCAGAATTTTTAAGAAGAGGTTTTCTAATTTGTATTATTTGCTGATTCGTATTATTTGGATTAGTTGAACCACTGTTCTCATCTTGGATGTTATCACTACAAGGTTTCGGCCGATGTAAGCTCGCACTTTTTCCAGGGACATTTTGTCGAATTCAGGAATTTGTGTCCGCAAGGACCTTCGGAGTAACAGTTATAAGTACTGAATTATAATCAGTTCTAAATGACAGTTTAAATCATCAGCACGGGCGATACTAAGAATACAATTACGAATTACTTAAGACTTCTACCCGACCATGATTGACGGAACAAGTACACGCTACACCAGTGGATTAAATAAAAGGTTCTGTTTTAAATTTCGTACAGATTCCAGAGTCCGACAGATAGATTCTTGAGTTCGACAAGATGCATCTGAAAGGAGGTCGAGTGTTTAATCAACCGAAACGTTCTGAGATGAAACATCCAAAGTTAAAATAGTAGTTCGAATCATCCAAATAATATAAAATACCTTAATTTTTATATATCACATTTGTTCTTTTCTAACTAATTTAACGCAATGACAATATTTTATTATTTTTAGCAAATCAATGTTTATTGTTATTTATTTATTTTCAAACCGGAAGTGTGTGATTTGCAATTTATTTTATTGATTACAATTGTTTATATTTTGCCCTTTTCCCATTTCAAACAATATATGGAGAGCAAAAACGTTTGATAATGTCTTGTTCACTGCTTTGATATAGAATCTGATATATTCAAAATAATAAACATGAAGTGAAGAACGTTTTCTTTGGGGGGGGGGGGGAATTTTTAGTAAATTCACACCCTAGAAAAATCATAAACGTAGACATTTTTTAGGCTCATATGTAAACGGTGTAAACGTCTTACTATAGAGCGAGAGATACACAGAAAAATGATTTAAAAGCGTTTCCGAAAACCTGATGCTGAAATATGACGAACATAAAAAATAAAAATCTTTTTGAATAAATACAAACGTTACAGAGTTTTTAATTATCTATAACTAATTCCGTAGTTATACTTGCAAAACAAGAATAGAGGTGCAACGCTGCGGTGATGCGACAGGTCTGGATCAAATCAGATAGGTTAGCGTTATGTATTTCATAGTTTGAATCGCTTGTAATAAGGATTGCATCAAGATGTGTTTAAACATTCATAACTTTCGGTTAATTAGTTTAAGAGTGAATCCTGCACATACAAATGTATACACATATACACATACATGAAGTAGAGACTAGTCGGGTTATCCGACGTTACCCTGTTTCTAAAATATACTAGTTAAAATACATATGTGTAACATTTTATTTTAAAAGTTTCTCTCTATGATTCCGTCACTTGCGATTTCTTAAATATAATAAAAAATAAAACAAAAGAAAAAGGAAATGTTATCAGCAGCCGATTGTTTGACCTAGTTCTACTGTTGATTTTTGAATTTGGTTTCTGGTGAACACAAGTAAATGAATATTAGTAATAGTTACTATAAGCAACTCGACGAGAAGAATGAGGAAACCTATGCCAAGCCCATGGTACGAGATTACCATTTTTATTCTTACTGTTACATTTTATATGTACTCTTTCGGGTGAGAATGGGTGTATGTAGAGTAACATTTATAGAAGTTACTTTTAAATCATCCGGAATTTCCCGATAATGACTGAGGACACATGCGTACCTAACTCCAAGCCCTGAACCCTAATAATGTCATTTCAATTCTTATTCTTTTATTTCTATAATTTAAAATAAAGTAAAATGTCACCTTTCCTTTTTATGAATATAAAGCAGAAGCAGAAACACCACAATATTATTGTACCAACTTTTTCTTTTTCAAAATGAAACATATTTATCTACATTCTCTGGTTAATGTATTTTCAGAATATGTCTTGTTATGAGAATCTACATCTAAAACTCTTGCAGGGGTTCGTGACATATTCCCATTCTATTGACGTCCGGCACGAACAGAGACCGTACGATATTATTGTACCATCTTTGTTCAAACACTAAAATACTTATCTATGTACTTTGTTTAATGTAGTTTCAGAATATATCAGGTTATGGTGTTTATCTCCAAAAACACTCCAGAAGTTTGTGACAGAAATACATTCTATTGGCGTCTGCGCAAATGCAGAACCCGTGATATTATTGTAACACATTATTCAAACTGATAAGATAACTTATCTAAATACTCTGGTTGATGTAGTGTCACAATATATCTGGATGCAAATCTAACGTCACGCGCAAACACAAACCTCACAATCGTCTGAAGAGAAATAATGTTGATTAGGACAATACCCCGAAATTAATGTTATTATGTAGTAATTCGTTGTTTTAGGAAAGAAACTACATAGCCTTCAGAAATTCTAAAATTAGACCCGAAGAGAATAAGGAGTTATAATTTCTAAAGGCTCGGCGATTTTTTTCTATAAAGTAAACAATTACTACATAGTAGCATTAAATAGTTACTCTAAACATCGAACCCCTTCACTAATTCTATTCTTATTGATCCCGTAATGAATGCATATTACAAAAAATATTGTCTGGAGAAATACTGTTAAAAATATATCAGTTAGTGGGTGTGTCATGTCTAGTCTTAAACTTCTAGCTGGACACACAGGCAACTTTCCTTTATATGATGGTGTGTATCTGTCTTTTATTTTGATTTTATTATAGTTATTGGTACATTGTTGCTTATATTTTATCTTGATATTATTATACCCACTGTTTTTCTTTCTTTGAGCTGTGTTATAAACGGTGCTCGACTTATAAAATACATGCTTATTGCTAGAGTTATTGCTAAGCCTACTTTCGATAGAACTAAGAATATGTTTTCTGATTGGTGCGGGTGATAGGACTTTGGTTCTACGTATATTCGATTGGAGTTATTCTTTAGATATGGCTCGTATCTATTTGTATTTACGTTGAAAGTGACATCTAAATTCATTATCAGTTATTTATATGTTAGCCAATACGTCTGCTCCTAGGCTTATTTTTGTTTTAATTCTATTTGTATAATTTTTATTGAGGTTTTCACCCTTGTCATAGTTAGTATCTCTTATTATAGCGAATGAATGATCTTTATATAGGCTGATATCTGTATTATTAAATATATTTTGAGGGGGATATAGAATAAATAACCCCACAAGATTCTATGCCTCTTCAGAGTCCAGGACACCCATGGCCAAAGGAGTTTGTAATTTTTGTTTTTAACAATGGGAAATTATCATAGATTAAAACCGATCTTCTACATTTTTTAATAATGGGAATTTGATCCTTGGATGTGAAGTATATATCTCGGCAAACTTTAGGGCGATGAGAAGAGTTCTTCAAATTTAGATGTATAGAAATCCACGGTGTATTATTATAGGAATGCACATTCATTTTTATTTTCGATATTATTGAACCAAGAGACTGATTCGGCAGTATTAACTCATTCTTTTAATTCGAGATCTTTTTTACTTGATTGTTAATTCGAGAAAACAATTGTTTTGCTAATCTTTTCTATTCCGAGTTTGATCAGATTAGTTAAGCGGATGCTTAGGTTATTTCTAAAATCACTTTTGTGGTTCTTTAAGAAGATGTAAGTCACCTTAGGTTTTAATTCATAAACTCTGTCGCTAATTCTTACGTTATCGGTGATTTGTTTGGTTTGTATTACGGTTTTGGTAGTTTTTCGAAATGTTTTCTATGATTTATTTGTCATACTCTTGTTTATTTATTTTAAAGAAGTTTGTAGTTTCATCTGCTTTTACGAAAATGTTGTTAGTTGTGTATTTTTCTAACGATGTTGTGTAATATTCTTTGAACATTATATGTTCGTTGTGGAACTCTATATCTTTAACTATATTTAATTGCGGATGTGTTTTTTAGACTTTTGAATCCGTTGGACTTTTTATATTCAAGTGTTCATGTTTATTAAGGAAAACGTGTGTTCGCCAGCGCATTCCGTGTATTAGTTCGTTCATTTTTCGAATTATTTGAACAATGTATCAATATTTTCAAGGCGTTGAAATGTTTTAAGTGATGTTTCTAGGTTAACTCTTCTATGTGTGTTTTTTTCTGGTTGTGAAATACATTCTTATGAAAGTTGTCAGCTATGTATTATTATTATTTGGGCAGCTATCTATTATTATTTTATGTATACACGTATAATATAATAAGGCGATATAATGTACTGTGTATAGATTTTCAGTATTTAATTCAACAGTGCTCGATACGTGAGTAGAGCTCAGTAGAAAAGTATCAACAGATATTAATAGAAATTAAGCTACACAGAGTGCTTGCTTCTATCAATTTATATACCTAGTGTGCTCATTGTTAATCAGGGAGAGAAAATGTTTTACTCAGTGATGTATCTTCATTAAAGTCTTTGGGGGATTCACAATCAACTTGTTTGTAATATATTATTGTTTTCGATAACAGCGCTTCTGTTTATGGTCGAAAGTGTATGGATATATAAACAATTATCAATAGGTGATCAGCATATATATACACTTAGCAAAATGTATAACATTTTAATCCACACATTTTCATATTGATAAAAAATAATGTACCCACGTTACTCATTGTTTTGCCTAGACTAAGTATTCCATAATTCATAATAATAACTTTAATTGTGTAAGAGTTTAACTCACACATACATATTATTGAAAGTCACACTCTTGCACTGGTCCGGTTTAATTCTGTTACATTAAACATTTGATGTAGACTTTATTAATTTACTTTAGGAGGGTTCGAGTTTGGGTAGTACCCTCCCTAATTTTAAAGTATACAAGTATACACAAATAATCAATACAGTGATTCTTATACAGAGGAATATATATATATATATATATATAAATATATATATATATATATATATATATAATTATTAATGACCATATATGTATCATATACTATCAGTGCCCTTTTAATTGACAGTCTTCTTAAAAATTTCAGCTCGATGATTGTCAATTAGTGACAACAGAGCAAATATAAGTCAGGTTCATTTTATATTCCAATAATCATGTTTTTATTTTATTTTTTTATTTTTTCACATTTCATAAAAAAACATAACATTTCTGTGAGATATATTTCTTACGATCCGTTTCATTTGTCTTGTGCCAAACAACATTACAAAAATCATCAGAAAAATTCACAAAGAGTAAACAGTTCTTAGATAAAAGTGTCTTGAAAAAACCTACACTATACAGTATTTCATTTTTGGGTGAAACAAAAAAAAAAAAAAAAAAGAGCAAAATCACACGTGTGAGAACCCACTAATACGCCATTTTGAATTTTTCTTCTTTTTTTTAAAAAAAATAATTTTTTTTTCAAAATTTTTTTTAAAAAGTCTTTTTTGGAAATGCCAACAAATAAAAATAAAAATGATAACATAAACACATGGTTATTGGAATATAATATGAACCTGACTAACGAAAACATCACTAAAAGAGAAAGTTCCATAGTCTTCAACGAAGCCTGCCTTTTATATATATATATATATATATATATATATATATATATATATATATATATATATATATATATATATATATATATATATATATATATATTGCAATTTAGAATAAACAAAAATAAGATATATAGTTATTTATACTAGTTTCCAGAATTAAATACCAACAACAGTTTAGGTGTACGACGGTTTTTTAGACGAACGGTCTTTATTGATTCCAAATTGTCACTCCATCAGCATAGATTCCATCAGACCACAATACATTCATCACCGAATACATTGTTTTTTAAAAAACTTAGTTCAACCCAAACAAAGAAATCTACAATAGTGTAGTGAGTAATGGTCAATCAACGATTCCCCCACTATAAAACCACAATGATGTCGTTTGCACGACCACTTATACGGCTGAACTACTTGCCCAGCGTTTCGCTTCTAACTCAACTTTAGACTCAGATAGCCACCCCCTCCCCGAATTCCCTTTGCGGACCGAAGGCACACTTGATAACCTGGTCATCACCCCATCCCAGGTCAGAGACATCATAAAAAACCTTGACACCTCTAAAGCTTGTGGGCTTGATCTTATACCTGTAATAATAAAAAAGAAATGTTCTGCTGAACTGGCCCCTGTCCTCTCCAACCACTTCAATAAATGCCTAGCTGAATCTTGCTTCCCCGATAGCTGGAAAATTGCCTCTGTGGTTGCCACTGTAGACGTAAGTGGCTACTGAGAATTAATGTGAAAGTTAAAGGGATCATCTTAATTGCGGGTTGTGCAGCTAGATGTTTGTTTGTATTAGTTTTAAATTTCTGCATGTCGCTACAGTCGGGGAAACAGGGAGCAAGGAATAGATTTCCAAAGGTTGATCGAGTGTATTTACATCGCAGGGGCAATAAAGCAGCAAGTTCATCGGAGCACATTCAAGTAAAGTACGTATACTTAGTAGTTGTTATAGAATAAAACAAATACATAAACATATACAATTATAATAATAATAATTATGACAGATAGATATAAATAGTAAAAAAGTTTCAATATAATAAATGTAATAACATTAATAGTGATGTAAAATAATAAAAAAAAATAAAAATTACAATTAAAACAAAAAATAATAATAATTAAAAGAGAATAATATTCACCATCATAATAACAATGAAACGAATTAAATATAAACATACAACGAATGAAGAAATATATCAAATAAGAAAAAGAACATATATATATGTTTGATTGGGGGAATGGTAGTTTGATCTGTACCATTGGAGAGCCATGCATATAACTGTCCTGTTTTTAAATCTCCAAAACAGTTACATGGTAAACAGCTGATGATCCCCGTGTTAATATTAGATGCTTATGTTAAGGTCTCCTGTTTTTGTTTCACTGTTAGATACTTAATCCCCCTTTTTATTTTATTTACTTACTATTATATATTATTTATTTATGAATTTTCCAACGAATGTTAAGTCTGCACTATTTTGGATTTAGTTAGTTTCTGTGGGAATTTAAACTGCATTTTCCTTTTTTTTGTCTTTTTGTTTAAAATAACTCAAAGCTTCTTTAGACTATATATATATATATATATATATATATATATATATATATATATATATATATATATATATATATATATATATATATGAATTAAAAATAGATAAAAATATACCATATATTTTATACGAGTAAACAAACAGTATCCTGATATTATTCAACAAATAAATTGCTAAAACCTGTTAAACACAGGGTTGCATCCGGATACACACATATAGGTAAACGTGCACATACATAAACATATACACATGCACCCCCACACACATATATATATATATATATATATATATATATATATATATAAGTCGAGGCTGTAGCAATGCGATGTAGGTACCGTACCGCATTGATACAGCCTCGGATTACAAACCTGCACTTATATTTACCAGCAATGCTTCAACCAAACTACAATCTCATATATATATATATTTATATATATATATATATATATATATGATGTATACATACACGTAAATGCATGAACACATATTCACCCATATATACATACATATATGCCAATATACATAAATATACATACTCATTGATGTACATAGAAACCTATATGATAAAAGAAAACTCTATAACACATGAAAAAGATATACATAAGTACGATTAAGAGACATGTAACCATGATACAAAGTCAGTAAAATAAAATGTTCCTATCAAAAAGGGTTAGAGGATTAAAGAGTATTGTTAAAACCTATTCTTAACATGGTCCTAAACGGTATTCGTTCTTAGAGTGCGTAATGTACACACAACGTAGTCCATCAATGTTGTTTTTGAAACAGAATTGATTCTACCGGCTAAATGTTTCAACATTTTATACCAGGAATGAAACACGTCATTTCCGGTAAATTCTGAAAGGGAATGGTTTCATATATATATATATATATATATATATATATATATATATATATATATATATATATATATATATATATATATATATATATATGGCTGCATGCCACCCGAGGGTGTAAGCATCTAACAAGATAAATTATTTTTTATTTAAATAGAAATCGCACCAGACAAGGCATGAAGCCACTTGATGAAACGATCTAACACAAACTAATATTGTTAGAACTAAGACAGGAGATGCCTATTGGCCTTAGTCTTGAAAAAGCCAAGCTTATTATTAGGAGGAAAATAGTCAGCAGGAAAAGAGTTCAACAAGCATGCGGTTCTTGCAAAGAAGCTACTGGAATAAGAAGTTGTACTACAATTAGGTATCAAAACAGCGAATTGATGTAGACATCTAGACAAACGAGTCAAATGAGCCGGAACAAAATAAGCGGGGGATAGATCACATACTTATGAAGAACACATGCCATTTATTTATAGAAAAGACTGAGACTAGCAACATCCCGTCTGTGAGAGAGAAGGTGCAGAGAAGAAGAAAGGGTAAGGCTGATCAAATTACAGATACGTTTCTGCACCTTATCAAGAACCCTCAAATGGGACAGAGATTCACCAGCCCAAATATAGCAACAGTACTCCATACATGGTCTGATTGTAAATTTGTACAGATAGAGAATAGCCTCAGGTGTGAGAAAGTGTTTGGAGCGATTGAGAGGGCCAACTTTACGAGAAGCTAAAGAGAAATGGATAATGTATGACCTCCTAACAAGATTTGATGAGAGAGAAAGAGCAAGAAGTTTCAGAGTCGATTTCTTCTCAAGAGTAGAGCCACTCATGAGAATCTCATGAAAGAAAAGGGTACGCCTACGATTGAAAGACACGAGCTTAGTCTTAACTGGATTAAATGAAACAAGCCATTTCGTGCCCCAATCTACAACTGAACCCAGGTCAACTTCTAGATCAGTTGCATATTTCCACTGATCCGAAGGAGATTGGTAAGAAGCAACACCAGAATAGAAATGGACATCATCAACATAAATGTTAATTTTTTAAACAAAATTCTCTATAAGATCATGTATATAAAGAAGCACAGTTTGTCCTATAATAAAGCCCTGAGGAACACCAGCATTGATAGGAAAATAGAATGAAGAAAATGAAGATTTCTAAATTTACAATTAAATGTTCATCAGCAAAATTTATTGAGCGGTCTAAGGGGAATAAGTATTATCAGAGCAGGAGCTTGCAATTAGAAAATACATCAGGCAAAAGTCAAATACAGTATAAAAAGGAACAAATGTTAAGAATATAAAAATGGTTATTCGGCCAATTTATTCAAGCAAGACAATAGATATGTTAATACAGTTATATTTTATGTTATTTCGGGTACATTTTATAGATTGATATCAGTGATGGGGAGATATAAACATAAGGATTCGCAGGGAATTAAAATACTGCAGAGCTAGTGGTAAATATTCAGAAGAAGACACTAATATAAGAAAGTCCACAGAACAAATTATCAATCTATCTAAGATAGTATGTTGATTACGCAGGGGGTGGAGGGTGAGATAATGCTCAAAACTATCAACTTACCGGGGGGGGAGGTAAATATAAAGATAGCTACTGTATTTAGGATCAACCATTACTAAAAGTGCGTGTATGTTATGTTATCGTCACAATATCTAAATTGCCAGAAATAGAAGTTATAGGTTCATTGCCAGGAAGATAATTAAATTAAAGCGCCAAAAATAATTCGACGAAATGGAAAAATAAATAAAATAAAACAATATGAAAAAATATAAATGAAGTAAAATAAAATTAAGGCCTCAAATAAATTGCGTATATGGATGTATAAGAGTTGTTTATAACAGTGTGAAAGTTAAAAGTGCAATAAAAGGGGGAATCTAGATTGATATTAGTTAATATTGAGGGGTATTCCATATAGATTAGCCGTGTTTTTAAAGAAAAGCAAGGGATATTATCAAGATTACGATTAAAATAGAGTTGTGGGTATAGACCTGATGCATAAAGGTGTGAAAATATAGGGCTAGATTAAATTAAAGTACGAATTCCTAACGTCAAAATAAATAATTAGGTACTTGTAATAAGTAGAAAATTCTGCTATATGGCTTGTTATCATAAGATATCGTAGTCACATAATAATCAAAATAATATTTCTTGTCATTCTCGTGTAGGAACAAGATTAAATCAAATTATTTAGTAAATAAATCAATGCCATGGATAACAAACTATTATAGTACAAACGTTTTACATCTGCCACATCGCCGGGTTGCGAAGTGATGAGTTACGGCCTAAGGTACATTAAAGTGATTATATGTGTACAAGTTTTTATGCATACAGTTGAACAAAATCCCATTTTTAATGCAAAATTAGCCTCATGAAAATCATAAAACATGTAACAGTTTAGGTTTTATTATAATGTAAATAAATGTAATATAAATGCAAATACCAAAATATGTATTGATCACACTTGATTGAATATGAAACCGTTATGAAAAAACACACATTTACAACTTAATGCAACTTTCATTATTTTTCGCAACGTATAAAACGGTTCAAGCGAAATCTGCCCACGACAGATGTCTTGTTTCAAAGTCAACGTCTCCGCGTTTATCTCATAGTGAATTGCCGTGAATTGCAAATAATTTCTTTCCACGAACAAAATTCCATTCACAAACGATATTCTTCTCAGTCTCTTAAAAATCGAGAGCAATACTTATATATACATATATATATATATATATATATATATATATATATATATATATATATATATATATATATATATATATATATATGTCTATATATATATTCTTCAGCGCATTCTATACACCCGTCTCTGTTCGAGCAAATCCCAAACCGCACCATCCGTGCAAAATGAAACACCAGCAACATCACATATACTCTTCTTAAAAGGACACTTCGCTGGTTTTGTCATGTTCTTCGACGCTTGGAGGAAGAATTTACCCGAAGGTTTGTCGCACCAATCACCTCCGCGGCTAGAGAAGCACATAAGCGACACACTGATGACTTCGATAGAAACAGTTATGACAGACATGGAGCTGGAGGCTGGCCCCGTGTTGTATTGTAGCTGAAACCTGAAATGGCTGACCTATACCAAGGATTCAGCTGCCGATCGAGGGGTGTGGGTCGCCTTGACTTTAGAGTCGGCATACAGTTACAGTATACACACACACACACACATATATATTTATATATATATACACACATATATATATATATATATATATATATATATAACCTGATATAATCCTATTTCATTCAAAAAACATTTTACTCAGAAACAATTGTTACTGCCCATTTGTTTGTGAATAAAATGTGTTTAAAATGAAATAGGATTATATGATGTTAAATTAAAGGCTCTAATCGTATTATGCACTATTGAGCTTTTTTGTTTCATTTTACTTCAGTCGAAGTTCTCAGAAATCAAGGGTACCTTTCTGAACTAATATATAAACCATTTGTATATTAAATCATTTATATATATATATATATATATATATATTGTGTGTGTGTATTTAAGCAGCATTTTCTCATTTATGCAAACATTGTTAAAAATAACAGAATCCGTCTGTTTAATTATACCTTTTATTATTTTTTCCATTTTTCTGATGGACTTTTTTGTATTAAAATAATAAAAAAAAAATGCTAAATAGCTTTTTCACCAAATTACCTGGAAAGGAAACAATAGACATGATCATTAATAATATATGCTATTATTAATCTGCACTAGTCAAGTACCTTTTTATGACTTCAAGGGGAATATTTACACTCAAATCGACGGAGTTTCAATCGGTTCGGTTCTCGGCCCGATTCTTAGCGAATTTTATATGTCAAACCTAGAAACCAAAATATTTAATCACATTATCAAACCCTCTATTTATGTACGCTATGTCGACGATATTCTTATTCTAGTTGATTACAATGAACAAATTCACAAACTTCAAGACCTTTTCCAAAAAAGCTTTGTTCACCATGGAACTGAACGTAAATAACAAAATTCCATCCTTATATGTTTTTGTTATTGACACCTCTAATAAATCGCTAATATTTAAACCAACTTAAGTTCTACTCTTTTAAATTTCAAGAGTGAGTGTCCCTATTGATACAAAATAGCTATTGTTAAAAATCTATTAAACCGTGCCAAATTAATCTCCTTCTCTAACAAAAATACTATTCATTGAATTAAAAATATAAAACAAGTTCTTATTAACAACGAATTCCCTAATTATATCGTTGATGAACAAATAAAATTAATGATTCGAAACTTAATAACACTAAAATAATAAACCAATTAAAATAATTTCTACATAAAAACACAACAACCTTAAATTAACAACATCACATATGAAACAAGTGGTAACATTTTAAAATGCTTAACGTAATGCGATTTTGTTCTGTGATGCCATCCAGCGTTGCTGAATTTAAATCGTCAACAACTTCCTGGAACAATACGGAAAAATTCTATGCGTGTTTCTCCACCGTCTTTTTAAAATTCTCTTCTTTCTCCAGCTTTTTTGTTCATTTGACACCTGCAGATGATTCGACGAAGAATCAAATACGTTCGTGAAACCTATGGAAACTTGTTATTTTTTAAATTTTAATACAAAAAAGCCCATCAGAGAAATTGATAAGATAACAAAAGGTATACTTAAGCAGACAAATTTTGTTATTTTTAACAATGTTTGCATAATATATATATATATATATATATATATATGTATATGTTTACATGTATGTATATATATTAGGCAATTAATAAAAAAAAATCCATATCATTTTATAAAGTACTTAGATTTCAGCTCAGTCGGACCATTTATTTACAAATTGCTACTACTGCAATTAAAAAAATATTGGAAAAATTGAATTCCGTGTGTTGATAAAACATTGCTTTCTGATGAGAAAACCAACTGTCCAAGCCAAGTAATGGCTTGATAAGTGTTATTCAAACTGTGTACCGTCAGAAAGGGCGGTTATTAGGTGGTATGCTGACTTTAAACGCGGTCGTACATACATTAATGTTGATTTACGCTGAGGTTGGCTATGTTCGGCAGTTGTCCTAGAAAACATTAAAAAAATCGATGAACACTTGGTCAAGTGGATAACGACACAGACTTACAACCTGGGTGTGCCAAGTTCGGATGCGGCCGATTCCATAATATCACTTTCACTTAATAATGTTGGCGACCATTACGTGGTCCCTCTTGCAAGAAGGTCAGCACCAGAATAAAGCCGGTCAACAAAGTTGTACCATGTTGATTCATACGAATTTAGTTTAACGAGGCACAAAAGGAGTCTTACGTCAGTATGTGACAATGGATGAAACGTGAATTCACCACCTCACTTTAAGGTTAAATCAACAGTCAGCAAAGTTGACAGCAGCGAACGAAAGCAGTCTAAAGCGATCAAAGACGCAATAATTTGCAGGAAAGGTTTTGAGCTCCGTGTTTTAGAATGCGCTAAGTATTTTGTTCATCGAGTACGCTCGGAAAAGAGGAACCATTCATAGCGAATATTATATAGCATTATTGGTGTGTTTGAAAGAAGAACTCGACAAAAAAGGACACAAATAGAGAAGAAAACGAATCATACTACATGTCGTTCGCAACCATGATAAAACTACATGAATTACACTTCAAATTGTGTCCGCAGACTTTATAAAAAAAGGCTCAAGTGAACGAGTGTTGGCTTTAATGAAAAAGTTAGAGAAGTGTCGGAATCAGCATATCACTATAGATTTAGACTATGTTTGTGCATAAAGTTGAATTTTGCCTAAAAATTGGTTTATGAAGTAAGCTCGGTAATTATTGGGCTATATGTTATATATATATATATATATATATATATATATATATTTAAATGTGTTAAAATTATCATTATATATATATATATATTATATATATTATATATATATATATTTATATATATATTTATATATATATATATATATATATATTTAAATGTGTTAAAATTATCATTGTTTATAAGCTGTTCAGAACTGTTCAGAACTGGCCTATCGGTTAGCGACGTTGGATTGGGGTTGAAAAATACTTGTAATCCAGGGTTTCGAATCGTGTGACCGGTAGTGAATAGTCGTACTTCTATGCTGATGAGTATACGTGCATAGATAAATAAACAATAACATATATATATATATATATACATATATGTATACATATATATATACATATATATATATACATACATACATACATATATATATATATAAGTGATTTTGGTCAGGATGGACCGTGTTTTCTACTCTATGTTTCCATTATTTTCTCGATATACTACAGACCAGGAAGATATGGTTTGCTAAATATAACTATCAGTTTCTAAGAACCCTTAATTTGAAATTGTCATAGCGAACACCGAGTGAGTTTTTACATTTTCTATGATTTTCTATGATTTTACTGTTTTATTATCATTAATTTACATCCACTCTGATTTCGCGATAATGCATTCTTCATTGTCATCCACTCAATTAATAGCACAAAAATGTGCCGTTTCGATTACTCCTTGAATTTCGGATTACCGTTTACTACCTGGATTGCTTTTCTTAAATAAAATTAAAAACTTTTTTTTACCTTGATATATTTTAAATGTTTAACATCAGAACAGTCCGTACCTTGTTGGGGTATTTTAACATAACTGTGTTTTTGGCCGATATATTTTTTGTTTTGTATATTTTCAAAGCTGAATTTATTTTTTACTCGCAGTAATGTCATTGCGGTGATGGTCTTCTGAGGAAAAGATTTTCTTTAAACATCCATGGTTTAAGGACTCAATATTACTCCTTACCCTTGAACTTTGATATGTAATGAAGTCGAATTAATTTCTTATTTTCTTCTGTCATTCAATCTATTATATATATATATATATATATATATATATATATATATATATATATATATATATATATATATATATATATATAAGTTCTTATAAAAAGTTTTTATTTAGGCATACACACCTTATAATTTCCGAAATATTACCAATTGCAAGCTCAACGAAGTTGTATTCTAATATTAAGAGCATATATACTTCATAGTTGCATTCCAATGACCACAAGAAAAATCAATCCAAAATCATAATTTTCATATTTACTGTAATTTTCTTTTATTTTCATATTTCGGGGAATACCTGGATTCCTTTTTTTATTCTTCTGACAAACAAAACTCTTTATTTTTTTCTTTATCTTATAAATGAAATTCTAGTGAAAATGAAAATTATGATTTTGGATTGATTTTTCCTGTAGTCATTGGAAGTCAACTATATATATATATATATATATATATACATATATATATATATATATATATATATATATATATATATATATATATGTATAATATTAAAAATATGGTGATATATTTTGCGCAATGTTTTCAACAATATTATTTGCTTTTATAACCAGATTTTAGTGCATGTTGCCGGACTTTCCATCATGTTGGATTTTTCTTTCTAACGATCTCAGATCGCCCATTTTAATTTTCCTTACGATTTTCTCTGGATTACCCCCGTATCTGTCGGTTCGTCATCATTTCTGATTGTGGGGGAGTTGATTATAACAGCGTAATTTACCTCTGATTGCCTCCGGCTCGTCTGGATATATGTGTAAAATTTATTTTGTTACTGAAATTGTCACGAAATCATAGAATGATATAACTTTGATTAAGTGAAATTCGATGTTTATATAAACACTATTAGCATCAAAGAGTTCTCAATTATTTTAGTAAACGATCTATCCTGTATCGCTTATGATGGATAGTGTTTTCGATTAACTCACTGTTTAACCTACGAGGAAATGGAAATATATCAAGTCATACACCGACAGACTGTTTCGCTCTATGACTAATTGAGTTCCCCTATCCTATTAAATAAGGCACTTTCCATGGATAGATACACCTTACACATTACAGATATATTTTGATATCGCTAGTTAGGAAGTCCTTTATATAATGTGATAATAAATACTGGACTAGAAACATAAGCTGAAACATATAATATTTTACTGCGTTCGACAGACTCTGCGAAACAATGGACTTAGTTTGACTATTTTTACTAAATGAGATACACAAATAATGCCCGGCCTTTGAGGAAGTCATATACAGCGACGATGCACTGTTTATAGTAAGAACTTCTAACAGTACATATGCAGAACTCATAAAAGATTACACGAATTTTTCGAACGATATGCATCACAACTAACAGATATCAATCAAAGGCAGTTAACTTCTTAGATCTCAATTAACCTTTCTAGCCAAATTTTAAACCATTCTATAAACCGAACAAACCCTATATTTCATAAATAAAAACTTGAACAACCCTAAATCTATTATAAACGCTATTATATTTAACACTTATCGCTATAATGTGAATTCGTAATTTTACAATACGACACTGAATGATTTAGGAGACACTGAAATTTTTAATTTCCAAAATACAAATAGTTACCCTTTATATAATAACAATAATAAAACCTGAAAGAAAACCGAATATGATAACCCATAACATGGCGATGAAGAAACACTAAGCCTGAAATAAATAATAATATAACTAGAATGAATAATAGAACCAATAATAATTTTAAAAAAAGTTCAAGCAGTATTGACTCGGAGAATAAACTTATAAAAAATATAAGACGTCGTACTTTATTGTTTAATCAGCTTTTTTCGGAAAACTCCAGATTGAGATCCCGAGATTTTCTTTACAAATATTTAAAGCAACTAAAGGCCTCACACAAATACATAACAATAATAAAGCCAACGATTTTGAAACATACACACAACTTCAATAATCTGGGTATCTCAAATACTATTAAAACGAACAATCTCTAATTGTATGCACAACAAATGGTTCACACGTAATGTCCTAAAAAATGTAGAATCTAATTTCTTTTGGAGGGGGAGATTGGATAAACCAGTACACTCTAGGAAAGTGCTATTATACACACCATTTTTATGTATTATTGTTATAATACTCTATCCGAAAAAAACATTAAGCCCTTTACATGTACAATGCCTGTTGTCTTGTCTCAGAATTCATATCTGAACAAGCGATTTAAGAAGATTTTCATATTATTATATCCACACAAAACACATACATCTGTCTATCTATCTCTCTGTCTCTCTTCCTATATATATATATATATATAGAGAGAGAGAGATAGATAGATAGATAGATAGATAGATAGATAGATAGATAGATAGATATGTGTGTTGCGTGTGTAGGGGTGTTTTAATGGAATATAGAAGGAACATCTGATGAGTAAAACTAAAGGGTCGGTCGGCCGATCGGATGAATAACTAATTGTTATAAGCGCCGCTTGATGCCGTGTGAATTAGGTCAAGTATTTATTGACCTGTCAAGGAAACATGACCCCTGACCCATTTTACTTTCTAAAAGGAACTCTTGTATTCGACAACCATAGAGTTTACAAATATCTAATTAGGCTGAATACTATGCGCATGCGGCCAGGAATGAGTGAAGGGCGCACCCCTCCTCCCCTCGAAAACCCCTCAAGTCGTTGAATCAGAGTATGCTTACTTGGGGACTAATCACGCACCAAACAATCGGGCATTTTTCCCAACGGGGACAAGACATCTGTGGGATAAAATCCACAGCTTTGGCATTTCTAAAAACAAGTGAGCGGAATGTGCGCACCCCTCTTTCAGATGATGGTGCAACACACCGGTTGAAGTGATATATCATCGTGCTACGAAGTTTAAATTGTAATTTTTAACTGTAGCGTATAATTGAAGCTTATCATACCTGAAGTTTTGGTTATATAGAAGCTTTTAGCTTCAAAAATGGGTGACAGAATTTAGCGAGTAGTTATGTCTGACATTCAAAACGGTAATAAGTACAAAATAATACGCCGCATTAATTTACCCCGTTTGATTTTTTTGTTGATTTCCTTTTTTTAACTTTTTTTATTTTACAAATAATAATATTTCTGTTTTCTTTGCGGATTAGTCAACCGTGCAATTTATCCGTAGTATAAAAACTCATTTTTTCAGCAATATTGTATATTTGATACGCCAGTGTTACGATGTTTTCTTTGTATTTCAATTTAATTTTTAATGTACACTCTTTGAGTTTATTATTTGTTTCTTACAACACAAACATGCTCCCCTTTAACCTTACAACTAACCCTAACTTCAGGTGGCAACCCCCGCCTCTAGAAACCTTCGAAAAGAACGTAAACATAGAGAGAATCTGCCATCCAGACAGTCTATGTGACAAGGTTATTTTAAGTTGCTGAAACTGCTAATAATTTATCATAATTTAAGCTATTTCCAAAATAAGAATGAGAAGAAAAAAAGAAATCCGCAAAAATCAGTAAACAAATTAATATTTGCAAAATAATTCGCAAAAATCAAAAAAACAATTAAGACAGTGGATTATTTTGACTCAACAAAACTAATCGATAACATTTGTCATTCATTTTGGAAGTTAACATATTTGCTATAACATAAGTGTTCTGCTGCTGCCTTTGCGGTCCCAGTGTCATTAACAAAAGTCTATTCGCTTATAGTTAATGAGTTAATAATATTTGCAATATCACTATATAGTGAATAAGCACGTTTGATTCAATAACCGGTGTATACTTGTGCAATCTTTAATATATATATATATATAGTCTCGGAAGTTTCTCAACCATTAAAACTATATATATAAAAAAAAAAAAACAAAAAAAAAACTTATAGTCTCAAGTCTTCCAGTGGAAAATCACTCATGTAAGTCAATTTATTTTTTACAGTTATTATATTAGTTAGTTTCTAACACTATTTTAAGGGATCATCAGTTGTATATATATATATAGTATAAATTTGTACTTATAACAACATTATTGGTTACATATGTGCATGCATGTTTCGGTTGTACTATTCACAGTGAGTCAATCTCTTCAGACTAACGAAGACAGAGAAATGAGATGAATTTAGAAAACTTTTCTTTTAAATAAATCTTTTTGGGGGATGAGAAAAAATATTTCATCCCTAAAAAAGATGTATTTAAAGGGAAAGTTTTCCAAATTCATCTCACTTCTCGGTCTTCTTTGATCTGAAGAGGTTGACTCTCTGTGAAGAGTACAACCGAAATATGTGTGCATATATGTAACCAATAATGTTTGTATGAATAACAATGTATACTTAAGAACATCTCTACTTGTTATTGAACACTTTTTATAAACACTGGAGTTTCAACGGATTTACATCTACAGAAACTAATACAATACGTTTACTAATATATATATATATATATATATATATATATATATATATATATATATATATATATATATATATATATAGAGAGAGAGAGAGAGAGAGAGAGAGAGAGAGAGAGAGATATCACGGACGTGAGTTGTCGTCCTTAAAGTAAAAGGCTTCAACCGAAATTACCGGCCTTGTATACCAGTTATTTATCTTGTCTAGGGGGGGGGGCGCTTTTGTTTTGTTGCTGCTATAAATAAAGACCAGCCGTTTGCAGAAAGACTTGCGTCGTCTTAGCATAAAAACACTAACCACGTTTAGTTTGTGTTACCATTCTAATCGAGGCGTAATAAATGGCGACAATGATGATATGGATGGAGATATAGAGTTGACCGTCAATGGATGTTTTCCCCACAGTGACGCACACACACACACACACTCACATATATATATATATATATATATATATATATATATATATATATATATATATATATATATATATAAAGAGAGAGGCAGATTCTCTCACCAGTCTCGCTAATACAAACACGTATATATCTCTCCTGGGGAGCTGCATACATTATAGCTGTGAACCCTTGATTCAAAATCTTTCTTTAAATTTCTGCAACGATACTGGATTATTCTTACCTGAATTTACTTTCTTGCCTACTTGACACACATACATCCCTCCAATTAGTATAGATACACTGTGATAACATGTTTATATTCATCATTTAATAATCCTCCTCATTAATTTGAAAAGGCGTATATTTAGATGTTCTTTCTATTATTTTTTTTTATCAATTTTTTGAGTTGATATTCGACTCTATTCCTCTTCCATGATGCCAGGTAAAAGTTTCTATGTGTATAGTTGTCCTTTGTCATATCTATTGTTAAGGTCTGTAGAAAAATGGTTGCATCATTCTACAGCTCCAATAATGTTTCACCCCTGACGCAATTGTATACCTGTATAAGAACCAGATCCATCCTAAGTTTACGTACTGCCGTCATATCGGGAAATTTTCTGCTCTGATCACTTTTTTTTCGCTTTTTATCAAGTAAAAAACCGAGTTCGCAATCTAGTGGTGGATGATCTCTTACTTACACCCCTTTTCAAACAGAAGTGATATTCCTAGCCTCTCCCTACTGTATCGTTATCTTCATCGTAGGTTCTCGACTGAGCTCTATCCTTTTGCACCCCTGTAAAACATTCACAACAAAAACTCCGCCTACCTACTACCACAGCAAATAACTTTCCCTGCTCTCTCTCTCTACTAAAAACAAAACGGAACTTCTATGAACAAAGTTTATTTCCTAAAACATCTTATCTGTTGAACAAAATACCACGATGCTGCTTCTACCCCGAATAAGACATGATTATTTTCAAGTTTAATGTAAACAAATAAATTTTGAGCCGTCTTCTTGGATACCCAATTGCTCTTAATAATCTTCTGCTTATCCCACACATTATTTCATATCATCTTGTGGTGGCTTTCATCGTTTGATCAACAATCTTTTTTTACCCTTATCCTCTAGTGACCCCGGGTTTTTATAAGTGGTGACCCATTAGTATAAAACAATCATATTCCTAAACCCGCTCGGCCATTGTCTTTGCGTTGGGTATTTATTTCTGGGATTGCTTAGTAGCATCATGTAACCCCACGTGTAGACTGTATTCCCGTCTTCGTGGTTGGAACATACATGGAGTTAAATAAGTACTTTTTAAAGATAATTAAGTTACCAACCAACGCCGAGTTTCTGAAACCTTTCTTATTTGACGTCAGTAAAAATGCCAACAAAATATTTTTTACTTTAAATTCTAATAAAATAATTAAAAATAAAACAAGTGCATTATTATGAGTTATGACGATGATCTATATCGGCGAGAAAATGACTGGGACGCTATGACAAACAACAAAACAACTGTCTAGTACAAGAATCGAACCATGAAATGTGGCATAAAGTATTGCAACTTGAAAAGAACGCTTCATCCACACGAACCCTGATCGACTGAATATATTTTGGCTTTGTAACCTACTTAAACTATTTATGAGTTCGGTTTATTTTTTTTATTTACTTACCGGTAATGAAATGTTTCAGGACTATTTTGTTTGTCAGCTTGGCAAAAGAACACGATTTATGTCGGAACATTTGTTTTTAATGTTATTTTACGTACTTTTAATTTTGAATAATGAGTTTTAAAAAAAAGGTTCAAGAACTTCTGATATCGATAAAGACATCATTTTGTAGATACTGATTTCACATCTGCGGTTATTTGGTTCTTCGATAAACAGTTTAACTCTGATGCTGTAATCAACATACATATACACATACGACTTATATTTATATATAAAAATTAACCCATAACCGTTACCTGCAATCTTCTCGTTGGCACAAAATGGCTGAGTCTTTCGTTGGCGCGTTGTAAGTGATTGAGTCAATAGGTTGTATCGTCTCGATGAAAGGTCATTGTAGCTGTCATGTAGCAGCTGAATTTATGTGTCTTCTTCTTTGGGGGGGGTAGTGTTCTGTAATATTTAAACAACTAAAAAATCTCAACAACGTATATGCACAATAATGTCATGCTCGTTTATATGTTTTTTTTTACAACGCTGTAATGTTACTTGTTATGCCAGCTTTCTATCGCCCGCTCCAATAGAGGGGGGAGGGAATACCTTATACGGACCTTAAAAAAATAGCGACCGAACCAAATCAACTAACCTGCCGAATAGAAAAACTTTTCTATCTTCAACTTTACGTGTCACTGTGGACTTCCTGTCTATTGCGTTATATCATAACACCTAACCCTCATTATACTTCCTTAACTACAAATCGAATTTTCCACTTTCTCTGCTTAATTTAACTTTATGTGGGAAATACCGTTTTTAACAAAGCCACGTCAAATTTCGCTACAGCTTTCGATGATACGTTGTATACGTTTTGATGATTTTATCATCCTCATTCTTTACCCATAATGTCACAAGAAAGAAAGTCCCACGTATCCACGCGTTACTTTACTTTATCTATTTTAAAATCCTATTGCTTAAATCTATGACGTGATTCGCGTGACCAATAATGTTTGGTATCTCTCTCTAATATCACATCTCTAATATGTCACATCGGATAAAACACATTCAAAAGTTCCTAAGTTTTATAGATGGCACACGCATGAACAAGAAACATACATTTACTTGTATTTGAATATCGTGTTTCCACCATTTATTCGCTGATATTTATATTTTACGAGCTTACCCGTGCCATGGGCTCCCTATGTTAACTATAATAAAATACAGACCCAAACCTAGAACTATTGAACTATTTACTGCCGCTGGTTGTCCAACGCAGAAGGCCGACCCTACGATGTTAATGCAAAAGAGTAGGGTGAGGGGAGCTTGCCACCTGGACATATGGGGGAGTTTAATATCCAACCTGGATTTGAATTTTGAAGAGGGAAAAGATAAAAGTCTGAACAGGTAGCTCAATGTATCCGGAGTAACTCGGTAAAAATATTTTTTGTTGTTACATAAATCGTATGATGTGCAAAATGCGAAATGAACATAAATAACAGAAATTCATGCGTATAAGTATTTATAATGAAATTGATTATTTTAGTATTACAAAACTGCTGTTCATATATTCCGCGAAACTGAAATGGGGAAGAAAGCATTCTGAATAGAAAATCATGTTAACTTTATACTTGCCCCATTTAAAGAAAGTCAAACTTCACTATACACTAGTTATTGCGCAGGAGGTCTTTCAGAGGCTATTCATTATTTCATGGAAGAAACGAGGGATTGAATGTCTCCGTTGCTCCCTCTGTCTCTCTCTCTCTCTCCACCTTAAAATTGGCATTACCAAACTGCCTCATAATGATACCTTCTATCCACCGTTTACCAGTGCTAATATTCCTCACGAAGACTAGATAATTTACCGCATATTTTTTTAAAGGGGTCATCATTTTAGTACCTTTCTCCATTTTGTAGTTGCAAACAATGCATCTGAGCTTCTCCGGCTGCAACACATGAAAAGCTGTCCTTAATTGTCGCTTTAACAGCAATTAAGCTGTAGTGGTCCGAGAATTAAAAAGAAAACTGTTGACTTTTGTTTCAAGGGATGTTTTCATGTTTTTGTCCATCCTTTTCATTGTTTCCTTGAATGTACATATGCTGCGCTCCGCCTGCCCGTTGGAGGAGGGATGATAAGGAGCCGTGAATATATGTCTAACCTTATTGGCCGTTAAAAACATTCTGAAATCATCACTGGAGATACAATGCTAGTTGTCACTCACAACCAACAGTGGTAAACAATTGTGTCGCAAATATTCTCTCCGACTTCTCGATGCTGGCTGTTGCAGTAGATGTATTCATTATGCAAAACTCCATTCATTTAGAGTAAGCATCCACTACCTTCAAGAACACGTGTCCAAATACTGGATAAGAATAGTCAATGTGATCATTTCCCAGTGTTGACTTAGATACTCCCAACAATGGATAGGAGTTATTTTGGGTTATTTCAACACACAGCTTTCACATACCTTTACGGTCCCCTCTATATCTCCATTCAGTTTTGGCCACCACACATAGCTTCTAGCTAAAGCTTTCATTCTCACAATGCCTACGTGAATCCGGTGTGATTGCGCTAGTAATTTTTCTCTCAACTTAGGAGCAATAACAATCCTGCTTCTCCACAGTAACAAACAAACAAACACACCCATCCACCCCCCCACACACACACACACATATATATATATATATATATATATATATATATATATATATATGTATGTATGTATTCGAAGTGTACCCGTTAATCGGCGAGTAAAATTAATTACCCGCTTTTATGTCTCAATTTACGAAGATTACAATTAATACAAAATTATACTAAATACGATGGCTAGAATTTTTATTTCAATTTTAATCAAAATAGCTTACATGAGTTTAATGCTAAAAAATGTATAACATTAAAGCCTTAAGCTTAAGGCATCTTCAGGATAAATTGTAATTCAGGGGATATTGCTTAATTAGTGTATCATGGACTCATGAATAAAATTCATTGCAAATCAAAAATATTGAGAATTTCAAATTAAATGTTTTGCTCATACTATGACCCCTAAAACCCTTTCGAATACGCCATAGAAATTTACATTTGCGGAATATTTATTAATTCATGTCTGATGATCATTGATACAATTTAACAAAAAATAAATATCGGTTCGTTATCTTAGGAGTGAATCATTTATATATACAAATATATGAACACATACATAACTTTATATAGATAGAGACTAGAAGAATACTCGTCCCAAGAATGGTAAAATAAATTCCCCGTACAGAACAGTTTTGCACCTCTTTCATGTTTCCCTACGAAGATGAAAATCAAGATATAATAACACGAAACTGTATGTCTAGAATCCGTATTCCAATTTTGATCAAAATCCGTTACATGATTTAGATTCTATAAAATGTCTAAAATTCATGGCTCGGGAAGAAATTCAGAGAAATTTGCTTAATTTTTGTATATTGTCTTTCAAAAAAGTTTATATTCTGATACTACACGTAACCTTTTTCGTTCTTGGTCAGTAAAGTAGAAATCATTCTAGACTAAGGCAAGTTTTATTTGTGTCCCAATCCACAAGACTTCTTTTCTAGAGCTGGATTTTTCCACATTAAAAACCGACCTTAAATCTAACTCTGCATCTCGTGGGCAGAATAGTTATTACGGACAATGAATGAAATTTAATGCAAATCTAAAATATTTTAATTTACAAATAGAAAGTTGTATCCATATAATTTTTCCTGTCAACCCTGTAAAACACGCCATATAAAATGAAATATAAGGAATATTTATCAATTGATATCTAACATCTAATACATATTGCTAAAATTTCAAAAAAATCCGACGAATATTAAGTTTTAGGAAATGCTTAAATATAGCCCGCATTACCCACCTACACGTCTAGCAGCCGGAAATGTATGAAAATCAGTTACTTGATCTATGAATCAATCCATTACACACACACACACACACACATATATATATATAGTCTCGGAAGTTTCTCAACCATTAAAACTATATGAAAAAAAAACAAAAAAAACTTAAGTCCCAAGTCGTTCAGTGGAAAATCACTCATGTAAGTCAATTTAATTTTTACAGTTATTATATTAGTTTGCTTCTAACATTATTTAAGGGATCATCAGTTGTTTACCATGAAAAACTGTTTCGGGAATTATATATATATATTCACTGCGAATGGCGATAATAACTTTCTAATAAAAAATTAATTCATTCATCATTGTATATCAATGTCATCAATTGTTTTACAGAAATTCTCGCACATTACGATGACATCATTTATTGATTTACATATTGTTGTGAATAATTTGTACAGTCATTCACATTTTGTTTTCTTATTTGAGTATGCCCAGAGATAATAGTCTATTACTTCTTAATAACAATAGGACGTTTAAGTAACAGTTGAACAGCTTTGTAAGAATAGGAGCTGCTTCAGGTTGCAGTTTTTTATCACGTTGATTGGGATGTTATCAGGACCAGCTGGCATCAAGGTTTTGGATAAGTTTCGCAACATCCCAGACAGATCTGTAGGTGTCGCTTATGGTGTTTACAGTCATGGATGGAAATTCAGGAGATTGGCGGCCCTGATCGCCAAGGGCGGAATTTGATACAAAGTTCTTTGCAAAATGTTTGGCTTTGTCACACGCTGAGGAAACCAACTCTGGTCGATTGATCATGGTTGAAATAGAGGATACGCTTTTGTTCAGGATCCTGTTTGTAACATGCCAGAACTCGTGGTAATAAAGATTCTGCTCGACCACTCTGGATTGAATATATTAGGCATACTCTTCTTTTGCGCCTTTTGTAACCCCTTTGCAGTGGTTACTGACATCCCTATAGACGGCTTTGGTTTCGGAGTCTCTATTTCCTTGAAAGCTATTCCAATAGTGGTTTCTGTGAGCGATAGCAGAGACACATACAGGGGTGTAACACGTCTGAGAGTTTTGTTTTTGTTGGAATTTCTTGGAGGGTATGAAGTTCTTAATACCAGTAATTAGTAAACTATTTAAATCGGATGAGATACAGGACAGATTCTTTTTAAACATTGAATGTAGGGGGATTTCTTATCTGAATGATCTGAATCTGTCCCAGTCGGCCATCAGGTATCAATATGCTGTGCGACGGAAAGGGACTTTAAAGTACTTGTCGCACTTTGTTCTGATCTTGTTTGCGACTACTGAGTGATCGGAAGGTTCCAGTGGACACAGGGCATGAGATGAGCATAATTCAGGACATGTTTTAAAGAAAAGATCAAGAAGACTTGCAAAATGTCAATTAACGTCAGGAACGCGGTGGGTTAGTCAACAGTGTGTGTTAGATCATAAGCAGGGGAAAAAATCGCTGTCAGTCTAGTTTGAATGAACAAGCCATTCTACATTGTAGACATTAAACTCACCACGGACCTTTACAACGGACTTATTGTAATCCATAAATACTGCAGCAAATGCAATGCTACCAACCACTCGAAATGAATTGACTGATTCTGTCAATACAAGACATTTTGAATGTATAAAGGTCCATGGTGGTTATGTGGGTTAATAAGCTATTTGTTGATTATATGTATTGAACTATATATTATTATATATTTAATCATATCAATTAATTGTTAAATAGATATTTTATCTTTATTTTATTTATTTATTTCTCATTGTTACTAATAAAAGTTTATTTTAATTGAAAAGCTATTACAAATAATCGGTAAACTTTCAATGAGTTTAAACAATATGTTATTTTGCAAATACTAGTCATGAGATGTTAATTATTTTTAGCAGCACTTTTATAACAGTGTGCTAGATTACATGTGAAAAAAATTCCGAAATTGAATCATGAAAAATTGAGAAATAAATATTTTTGTGAAAAAGCTATTATCGCTGGTATATATGAACATATACGCGTACCTGATATATATACATAAATATATACATATATAAATATACATATATACATATGTATATATATACATATATACATATATATATCTACATATATATGTATATGTATATATATGTATATGTATATATATATCTACATATATATGTATATATATATGTATGTATATATATGAACATATATATATTTATATATGTATATATATATATATATATATATATATATATATATATATATATATATATATATACTGTGGGAGATATGCATTCTTAACGTTTCATTTTTCATCGCCCGCTTACGTTTTACGACACATATTGATGGGTCTTCTTTGGTATTTTGTGAATTTCCCCGCGGTGAAATCGGCTTATACAATTTCTAAATGTGCAATATGCGGTTTTAGTTCGTATCCTAAGGCTTAAACCCCTGAGAGTACGTAGATTAGTAGTTAGGATAGTACCACTCTCATGAGGAATAAAGACGACGTGAATCCTTCTGTATTGCTTTTCTTGTGTCTGGTTTATAATTATTGTTTTTTTTTGGGGGGGGGGGGCTGGCGTGATAGTATTACTGTTTAATAAACACATTTTTTCTGCATGTAAAAGCTTTTTTTTCATATATACATATATATATATATATATATATATATATATATTACTATTTAATGTATCCACATAAAATTTTATAAGGATATATAATCTTTTATGTATCAATTTTCAGTATTTACTTCAACAATGCGCGATACGTAAGTAAAGCTAGATAGTAAGTTATGAAAATATATTTATGACAATTAAGCTACACAGAGGCTCCCGCGTTTCATCCGTGGGGGGAATCTTCAGCCTTATAAGCAAGCATTTTAGCCTACAGATTCCTCCCGGGTATGAAACGCGGGCGCCTCTGTGTAGCTTAATTACCATAATATAGTTTCATAACTTACTACTATATATATATATATATATATATATATATATATATATATATATATATATATATATATATATATATATATATCATATTGTATGTCATAACGTGCTTGATTGCTGGTTATACAGCATCTGATATCAAGTATTTTTAAAACTATACATTACAGTATTTTTTTAGTGTATCAGGTTTTAATCATTCTAGACTCTTGAGTAGAAACCGTGTAGTGACAGTCCGATCGAATCATAAACACCTTTCAGATGTGGGTAAACACTAAATAGAATAAAAACAAACAGTGAAATGTTGTTTATTCTCCTCAAAGATGCTGATGATTCGACCGGACAAAAACTACATGGTTTCTACTCCACACACCGTTTGTTTAGAACGATAAAACCTCGGCACACAAAACATGTACTGTCATATATTGTCTATATAGTCAAGTAACCTCGATTTTCCCATTAATTGCAGTAATTATAGGAAAATAACCTACCACTTGATATGTCAAACTGCCCGTTAAGAAATTATTAAAGGTTCTCATGCGTGTTTTTAGAAAGTATCGATCATTTTTAGATCCTCTCAATTATTGTTACATTTTATCCGGGTTATCTGACTCTCACATATAAAACTTCCAAAAAGAAAGTAGCTAGACTTGGAATGTTCTATTCCAACCGCTACCTAACTCAGCGTATCCATTTTTTATAGAAGCGACATTCTGTTACAGCACCGCTACATTCCAGATTCAGTTGATTCAATTCTGTAATTCCGGTTGTTTGAAAGTTATATACTTTCGATGATCGGATTAAGTTATTACGAACCCATCGACGCCGCCAATGTTTCAGATCACAGACAAGTACTTGTTTTACATTCATTTTTTTATTTATATTTTTAATCATTATTTTCGACGATATATTTTCTTCGTAGGCTGAATGAAATAATTTTTCCGAAATACTCTGTATTGCATCCTACATCATTAAAACAAAAAGACAATCATTCTAATAAATAAATAAAACATGTTATAACTCAACATAGCTGTTTTCTTGCATTATTTGTAGAGGATAATAGTAAATTTCTGAATATAAATAGCTGTTTGCTTTTCTTTTATTTAGTATATTACTCGTTGAAAATCCGCAATCCAAACAAATTAAACATTGTTTTTGTCAAGAAGGGTTTTTTCTAAAGCGAATAAATATCAAATATCTTCGGGATTATTCTGTTTTAGACACGTTTTATAAACTTATTTTAATGTCTGTTAGTTAACTTCCAAAATTACTTTTATATATTCTCTTATAATAAGAGGTCACAAACACGTACCTACGAAGTTATCCCGTGTGGAAAATCATGCTCTACAAAAAAAAATAAAACTTTGTTTTCTTTTTGTGAAGGGAACACATTCACAACCTCCGATTTGCTGGGGGTGAAGGGATTTCTGTGATACTTACTAGCAATATCTTTATAATGGTCTCTATACTACGATTGCCCCCCCACTTTCTCTATATGCGCTCTGTCTTTCCCCCGTCTCTACTACCTCATTTCCTCTTATCAAGTTATCGTCTGATGTTCGCTGTTATGTACGGAACAGACACTTTGTTACATTTGAAGCAATAGTACATATAATGTTTATTTGTTACAGAGATATACATGATATGCATAAATAGGTATCCACTACATTAAGCATTTGCCATTATCATAACTGGGTAAATCTTTCACGCAGTTTTAACAATCGCAGTATATTTGCCAGATTTGTATAATGGTATCTATGCTACAATTGTCACTTTATTTTCTGTTTGCCTGCCTCTCTCTCTCTCTCTCTCTCCCTCTCTCTCAACTCTTTCGAAATAATAGACCGGCTACTGTTTCCAGTTGGTTCACCCGATATGAGAGCATCCATTCTGATGTATCCTGTTATACCTTGGATTTCGGACGTTGTTATCTGTACTCAATGCTCAACTTATTAATGATTTATCCCCTTGATAATTACATGGACACATTCTATCTTCTACTCAGCTTTCATTCAAGATATATTTTGTTTACAACTTTTATATTTTAGATATATGCTACAAGTAAGACATTATTTTACTGCTTTTTCTCCTCTCATGAAAAGAGTTCATATTCGAAAATCAATGGATTATGGAAAATTGCTTGAATATCTGATGAATTAATGAATATTGTAATTTATCCAATGTTTATTTTCATCATCTTTTTATTCTTATATTAATGCTCTATCCATTATATCGAGCATACTCTTTTCATGATAGAATCTAATATGAAGATACTCTTTTTCATTTTCATTGTTTCATATATATATATATATATATATATATATATATATATATATATATATATATATATATATATATATATACGCATGATAACGTTGGCACACGACGTTGAGCCTGGTCAATACAAAACTGGTGACCATTTGGGAATATAAGACGCTGATATGTGAACACCTAGCTATTAGCAAAGAACGTCGCAAACACACAATGCCTAACGTGGCGACTATGGCAAACGCCTTAAATGAGAATCACCAATAAGGTGAAGGGAAACCAGGGAGGGGATCCTTCTTTAGGAGTGATTAAAAATCTTGATGGTGATGAGGATAGTGATGGTAATATATATGAGAAAGAGAGGAAGAGGATGAAAATAAAATAGAATACCCCAACAGAACACAAAGGATGATATTACATAAAAATCATCTAGTAATTAGTATGTTATTTTGCTTCTTTTAATGAAACAGACACTTTGTTAGATTTGAAGCAATAGTATATACTAGCGGGGCTACCCGGCGTTGCTCGGGGTCATAAAAACATATAATTGAAGAAAAATCGCGTGTGTAACATCTTTATATTAAAACTTCTATTTCTGTCCCTCTCTCTATAGCCGTCTCTTTATCTTTCTACTTTTCTCTTCCCTGGTCGCCCCATTTCACCTCTACTTTCTAATTTTGCCTTTTTCGAAAGCTGTTTCTTCCCCACCATTTCATCCTACGTTTCCCAGGGCAATAGTATGACTTATTTCTATAAAAAGTACCACCTCTGTCTGCGCCTTGTATATAGGTACTTATCTCCGCCCCGGTGTTCATACTATATACGTATCTATTGCCACCCCGGTGCGCATACTATATACGTACCTATCGCCGCCCCAGTGCACATAATATATACATACCTTTCGCAACCCCGGTGCAGATACTATATAAGTACCTATCGCCGCCACGGTGCGAATGCTAAATACGTACCTATCCCCGCCCTGGTGCAAATGCTAAATACGTACTTATCCCCACCCCGGTGCGAATGCTTAATAGGTAGCTATTGCCGCCCCAGTGTGCATACTGCATAAGTACCTATCACTGCCCCAATGCAAATACTAAAAATGTACATATCGCTGCCCTGGTGCGAATGCTAAATACGTACCTATCGCTGCCCCGGTGCGAATGCTAAATACGTACCTTTCGCCACCCTGGTGCCCGTTATATATATGTACCTATCGCCGCCCCGCTGCGCGTGCTGTATACGTACCGATCACCGCCCCGGAACGCATGCTAAATGCATACCTATCACCGGCCCGGTGCACATGCTATATACGTACTTTTTGTCGCCCATGTCCACATGCAATATACGTACCTATCGCCACCCCTGAATGCTAAATAAGTACCTATCGCTGCCCCGGTGTGAATGCTTAATATGTACCTATCGCCGCCCCGGTGCGAATGCTAAATACATACCTATCGCCCACCAGGCCCGGTGCACATGCTTTATACGTACTTATTGCCGTCCATGTGCACATGCTATATACGTACCTATCGACGACTCAGTGTGCATACTACATATGTACATATCGCTTCCTCAGTGCGAATACTAAATATGTACATATCGCCGCCCCGGTGCGAATGCTAAATACGTACCTATCGCCACCCCGATGTGAATGCTAAATACGTACCTATCGGCACCCCTATGCACTACTATATACGTACCTATTGCCACTCCAGTGAACATACTATGTATATACCTATCGCCGGCCCGGTGCGCATATTATATTCGTACTTATCGCCGCCCGCACTATATTTTTTTGGCACCACCCAAGAAAAAATTTTTTTTCACCCTCCCACATACTTAGAAATATTTTTAATTTAAAAGAAAAAACAATTTAACCCCCTTCGAAAGAAATTTTTTTTTACCCTTCCCCATACATAGAAATATTTTCAGTTAAAGAAAGAAAAAAAAATTTCCGAGGTGCCTCGGTCATATACAAGAACCATACTGCAGAAGCCTCCGGGTCCTATATTGTAGAAACACCCCTGGCGCTGGGTCCTATAATGTAGAAGAACCCCTGGCCGCTATACTGCAGAGCACCCATGGCCCCTATTCTTCATAGGCCTCCGGGTCCTATATTGTAGAAGCACCCCCGGTACTGGGTCCTTTATTGTAGAAAAACCCCTGGTCCCTATACTGGAGAAGCACCCCTAGTCCCTATACTGGAGAAGCACCCATTGTCCCTATTCTGCAGAAGCCTCCGGGTCCTAAATTCAGAAGCACCCCTGGTGCTGGGTCCTATACTGTAGAAGCACCCCTGGTCCCTATACTGGAGAAGCACTTATATTTCCAGGGACCGTTATACTTTAGAAGCACCAACATTCATGGGGGGACGGTCATACTTTAGAAGCATCAACATTTGTGGGGACCGTTATACTGTAGAAGCACCAATATTTCTAGGGATCGTTATACTTTAGAAACACCAACGTTCCTGGGAGTGAACCGTTATACTTTAGAAGCACCAATATTTCTAGGGACCATTATACTGTAGAAGCACCAACATTCCTGTTGACCGTAATACTTTAGAAGCATCAACATTCCTGGGGACCATTATACTTTAGAAGCAACATTCCTGTGGGACCGTTATACTTTAGTAGCACCAATATTTCTAGAGACCGTTATACTTCAGAAGAACCTACATTACTTTGCAAATCAAGTAGGCCTCCTGAGAACTACTGACATCACTCTTACCGGTTGCCTTCCTTTGTTGTTATTGATGCATCCGGACAGAAGTTATGTGATGACCTGATACAACCGGACACAATTTAGGGCAAGACGGGTACATCCGGCAAGGGATTATGGAGCATGTTAAGTGAGTCGGCATTTTTATAAAGTTATTACATAAATATATTGGATAATTTCCAAATTACTACTGATTAACGTTGAAAAAATGAATATGTATCATGAATATGTATAATGTATCATGTATATGTATCATGTATATATATCGTGTATCATGTATATGTATCATGTATATGTATCATGTATATGTATCATTTGTATGTATCATGTATACGTATATGTATCGTGGATATGTATCATGTATCATGGATATGTATTATGTATCATAGATATGTATCATGGGTATGTATCATGGATATGTATCATGTATCATGGATATGTATCATGTATCATGGATATGTATAATGTATCATGGATGTGTATACTGTATCATGGATATGTATCATGGATATGTATCATGGATATGTATCATGTATCATGGATATGTATCATGGATATGTATCATGGATATGTATCATGGATATTTATCATGTATCATGGATATGTATCATGGATATGTATAATGTAACATAGGTATGTATCATGTATACTGTATCATAGATATGTGTTATGTATCATAGATATGAATCATGTATCATGTATATAAATCATGTATATGTATATGTATCATAGGTATGTATATGTATCATGGGTATGTATCATGGATATATATCATGGATGTGTATCATCTATCCTTGATATGTATCATGGATATGTATCATGTATATGTATCATGGGTATGTATCATGTATCATGTATATGTATCATGGATATATATATATGTTTAATGGATATGTATCATGTATATGTATCATACATATGTATCATGTATCATGTATCATAGATATGTGTTATGTATCATAGATATGTATCATGGATGTGTATATGTATCATGGATATGTATATGTATCATGGATATGTATCTTGTATATGTATCATGTATCATGAATATGTATCATGGATATGTATCATGGATATGTATCATATATATGTATCATGTATCATATATGTATCATGTAACATATATCATGTATATGTATCATGTATCATAGATATGTATCATGTATAATTAATATGTATCATGTATCATGTATCATAGATATATATCATGTATCATGGATATGTATCATGGATATGTATCATGTATCATATATTTATCATGTATCATAGATATGTATCATGTATCACGGATATATATCATGTATCTTGGATATGTATCATGGATATGTATCATTAGTATGTATCATGTATCACTGATATGTATATGTATCATTGATATATATCATGTATCTTAGATAAGTATCATGGATATGTATCATGTATCAAGGATATGTATCATGGATATGTATTATGTATCAAGGATATGTATCATGGATATGTATCATGTATCATGGATATGTATGATGGATATGTATGATGGATATGTATAATGTATCATGGATATGTATCATGTATCATTGATATGTATCATGTATCATGGATATGTATAATGTATCATAGATATGAATCATGGATATGTATCATGTATCATGGATATGTATCATGTATCGTATATATGTATCATGTATCATAGATATGTATCATGTATATATATCATCGATATGTATCATGTATCACGGATATCTATCATGGATATGTATCATTTGTCATTGATATATATTATGGATATGTATCTGGTATCATGTATATGTATCATGTATCATGGATATGTATCATGGATATGTATCATGGATATCTATCATGTATCATGGATATGTATTATGATATGTATCATGGATATGTATCATCTATCATGGATATGTATAATGTATCATGGATATGTATCATGGATATGTATCATGGATAATGGATACGTATCATGTATCATGGATATGTATCATGTATCATGGATATGTATCATGGATATGTATCATGTATCATGTGTCATAGATATGTATACTGTATCATAGATATGTATCATGTATCATAAATATGTATCATGTATATGTATCATAGATATGTATTATGTATCATAGATATGTATCATGTATCATATATATTCTTAATCATTTTCAATCCCCTCATGATTTTCTCTATCATTTTCAATCCCCACATGATGATCTTCATCATTTTCAATCCTCCTAAGATGTTCTTCATCATTTTCAATCCCCTCATGATGTTCTTCATCATTTTCAATCCCCTCATAGTATTCTTCATCATTTTCAATCCCTTTCATGATGTTATTCATCATTTTCAATCCCCTCATGATATTCTTCATCATTTTCAATCCCCTCATAGTATTCTTAATCATTTTCAATCCCCTCATGATGTTGTTCATCATTTTCAATCCTCTCATGATGTTCCTCATCATTTTCAATCCCCTCATGATGTTCTTCATCATTTTCAATCCCCTCATAATATTCTTCATCATTTTCAATCCTCTCATGATATTCTTCATCATTTTCAATCCTCTCATGGTATTCTTCAAAATTTTCAATCCTCTAATGATATTCTTCACAATTGTCAATCCTCTCATAATAGTCTTCATCATTTTCAATCCTCTCATGATGTTCTTCATCATTTTCAATCCTCTCATTTTATTCTTCAGCATTTTCAATCCTCTCATGGTATTCTCCATCATTTTCAATCCTCTCGTGGTATTCTTCATCATTTTCAATACCCTCATGATATTGTCTATAATTTTCAATCCCCCATGATATTCTTCACCATTTCCATTCCCCTCATGATGTTCTTCATCATTTTCAATCCCCTCATGATGTTCTTAATCATTTTCAATCTTCTCATAATATTCCTCATCATGTTCAATCCTCTCATGATATTCTTCATCATTTTCAATCCTCCATGGAATTCTTCATAATTTTCAATCCTCTAATGATATTCTTCATCATTGTCAATCCTCTCATAATATTCTTCATCATTTTCAATCCTTTCATGATGTTCTTCATCATTTTCAATCTCCACGTGGTATTCTACATCATATTCAATCCTCTCATTGTATTCTGCATCATTTTCAATCCCCCCATGATATTCTTCATCATTTTCAATCCTCGCATGATGTTCTTAATCATTTTACATCCTCTCATGATATTCTTCATCATTTTCAATTCTCTCATGATATTCTTCATCATTTACAATGCCCTCATGATATTCTTTATTATTTTCAATCCCCTCATTTTATTCTTCAGCATTTTCAATCCTCTCATCGTATTCTCTATCATTTTCAATCCTCTCATGGTATTATTCATCATTTTCAATCCCCTCATGGTATACTTCATCATTTTCAATCCTCTCATGATATTCTTCATCATTTTTAATCCTCTCATAATATTCCTCATCATGTTCAATCCTCTCATGATATTCTTCATCATTTTCAATCCTCTCATGGAATTCTTCATAATTTTCAATCTCCTAATGATATTCTTCATCATTGTCAACCCTCTCATAATATTCTTCATCATTTTCAATCCTCTCATGATGTTCTTCATCATTTTCAATCCATTCGTGGTATTCTTCAGCATTTTCAATCTTCTCATAATATTCTACATCATATTCAATCCTCTCATTGTATTCTTCATCATTTTCAATCCCCTCATGATATTCTTCATCATTTTCAATCCTCGCATTTTGTCATTAATCATTTTACATCCTCTCATGATGTTCTTCATCATTTTCAATCCTCTCATGATATTCTTCATCATTTACAATCCCCTCATGATATTCTTTATTATTTTCAATCCCCTCATTTTATTCCTCAGAATTTTCAATACTCTCATCGTATTCTCCATCATTTTCAATCCTCTCATGGTATTCTTCATCATGTTCAATCCCCTCATGGTATACTTCATCATTTTCAATCCTCTCATGATATTCTTCATCATTTTCAATCCTCTCATAATATTTTTCATCATTTTCAATCCTCTCATGATGGTCTTCATCATTTTCAATCCTCTCATGATGTTCTTAATCATTTTCAATTCTCTCATGATATTCTTCATCATTTACAATCCCCTCATTATATTCTTCAGCATTTTCAATCCTCTCATCGTATTCTCTATCATTTTCAATCCTCTCATGGTATTATTCATCATTTTCAATCCCCTCATGGTATACTTCATCTTTTTCCATCCTCTCATGATATTCTTCATCATTTTTAATCCTCTCATAATATTCCTCATCATGTTCAATCCTCTCATGATATTCTTCATCATTTTCAATCCTCTCATGGAATTCTTCATAATTTTCAATCCCCTAATGATATTCTTCATCATTGTCAACCCTCTCATAATATTCTTCATCATTTTCAATCCTCTCATGATGTTCTTCATCATTTTCAATCCATTCGTGGTATTCTTCAGCATTTTCAATCTTCTCATAATATTCTACATCATATTCAATCCTCTCATTGTATTCTTCATCATTTTCAATCCCCTCATGATATTCTTCATCATTTTCAATCCTCGCATTTTGTCATTAATCATTTTACATCCTCTCATGATGTTCTTCATCATTTTCAATCCTCTCATGATATTCTTCATCATTTACAATCCCCTCATGATATTCTTTATTATTTTCAATCCCCTCATTTTATTCCTCAGCATTTTCAATCCTCTCATCGTATTCTCCATCATTTTCAATCCTCTCATGGTATTCTTCATCATTTTCAATCCCCTCATGGTATACTTCATCATTTTCAATCTTCTCATGATATTCTTCATCATTTTCAATCCTCTCATAATATTCTTCATCATTTTCAATCCTCTCATGATGTTCTTCATCATTTTTAATCCTCTCATGGTATTCTTCATCATTTTCAATCCTCTCATAATATTCTTCATCATTTTCTATCCTCTCATGATATTCTTCATCATTTTCAATCCTCTCATAATATTCTTCATCATTTTCAATCCTCTCATGATGGTCTTCATCATTTTCAATCCTCTCATGATGTTCTTAATCATTTTCAATTCTCTCATGATATTCTTCATCATTTACAATCCCCTCATTATATTCTTCAGCATTTTCAATCCTCTCATCGTATTCTTAATCATTTTCAACTCGCTCATGATATTCTTCATAATTTTCAATCCCATCATTTTATTCTTCATCATTTTCAATCCTCTGAAGATATTCTTCATCATTTTTCATCCTCTCATGATATTCTTTATCATTTTCAATCCTTTCATGAAATTCTTCATCATTTTCAATCTTCTCATGGTATTCTTCATCATTTTCAATCCTCTCGTTATATTCTTCATCATTTACAATCCCCTCATGATATTCTTTATCATTTTTAATCCCCTTTATGATATGATTAATCATTTTCAATCTTCACATGGTATTCTTCATCATTTTCAATCCTCTCATGGTATTCTTCATTATTTTCAATCCTATTATGATATTTTTCCTCATTTTCAATCGCCAAATACAAGGAGGCCTCTAGAGCTATACTAAATAACTCTCGCTTATTCCACTCCCTGTTATCAGGGCAATAGTCCGAAGAACAATGCAAAAAAACAATAATAACGTGACGATAGCATAAAATAATATCCGATGTCAAGTACCTATCTATGTGACGTCATGTGCACAAGATAACATTAAAAATCGTGATCACATTAAACGAAAAAATGGCTATTTGACCCCTTAAAAATGAATCTTTTTGTTTAATTTTTCGATATTATTTTCTCTAGGTTATGCCGGTTAAAATAATACCTAATTCGGAGGTGTTTGTTTAGTATTTTAAAAGCTTTAGCGTTACATACATATCACAGATTTTTGCCTAATATATATTGAGATAATAATGTTTATTAGTTACAGAGATGTACATGATATGCATAAATAGGTATCCACTACATTAAACATGTGCCATCATCATAACTGGGTAAATCTTTTCACACAGTTTTAACAATCGCAGTATATTATGATTTAAATCATTTTAGTGTTCGATTCCCTTTTCTTATATTATTCTATTTCAGTTTTTTTTTACCCGCGCATGAACAAGTATGACAGCTAGTCTTTCATAACACAGAATTATTGGTCCGTGATGAGATTTCTGCAAAAAGTACTACATACACCTTTTTTATTTGTTCGATGTACTAGAATTCCTTTCCTGTTTTTGTGTTTCTTTTTGTACCATTATTCGTTTTTTTTTATATTACCCTTTTAAATCTCTCAAAGCGTTGGGTTAGCTGTGTAACTGGCCCGAGAAGCCATCCCACCTCATCAAACACGCTTTCCAACAAATGAAACATTTATGTATCTATAAATCAGTCAGTTGAAAAATAGAAAATAAAGAAATATATAAAAAAAGAATTAACCATGAAATTAATTTCGGGATTTTCTTTTCTTCATTCACACCAAATATCGACCAGAAACTATCCAGCCATTCGAGAAAATGATTAAATACAAAATCGACATTTTGTTCTCACTTTAATTCATCTGTTCCGTGTATAGGAAATACACTAGTGAGACTATTATTAGTTTTTAAAATTACGTTAATTTTATATAAAAATGTATTAGTTGTAGATAAATACCCTCAATATAATCACCCATATAATTGTACCTTTTTAGGCGAATACGTGTGAACACTTTGAAAAGTTTAGCGGGAAGAAGAAAAAACAAACAATTATTTTAGTATTTACAGTGGGTAATAAGATTCGCATATTGATTTAACATAAAATGCTTCTCCATTTCTGAACCATTCTAGGGTTTTAGGGAAGTTATATGTTCTGTTGACATGCGATCATCGTCCCAGGCATTACCTCCTAATTCAGAGGGGTACGGTTTGAGTTTAGGTTAGAGGCCGTGTAGTAACGCCATTCCCATTAGTGGCGGTCATTAAACCGGAATAATCCGTTTTATTTAATGCAGAAAATATATTTTAAGATTTAATGGTTTCCAAAAGACAAATTAGAATGTGTCTATCAACTAAAAACTATTAGTGAGAACTCTGAAATTCGCATATTTTGTTCAAGTTGTTTCAGAAGTGTAACATTGCTATCGTTTGGGGAAGCTGTTTATATATCACTGTTCTTCGCAGCGTATATTTAATTAATACTTACACCAACAACATTAAGAACAAGGCCGAAAGAAGGTAGTAATGTCTGGGAGGATGTTCTCCGAGGACCAATCGCGTGTATGGTGGATTCAGGCATACCAATGGTGGGGCTGTCTACTCATATTCAAACTATCTCCCTTTCTCATAATATTTCTCATGGCTAAGACTTAAACTTTAGTCTTAAGGGCATACGATCAATGAGTTGGCCATGGGCATCACCAGGGCATCACCAGTACTCTGAACACCACTACATAACCGAGCAGAACCAAACTTCATCCCGACATAGAAAGGTGCGATGCTGTCAAGAAAGACTCTAGGTTGCAAGAGTGATGCAAAGGTGAATCCTGGTTTAGATCAGGAACAATTCCTCCTTGTTATTCTATAAAAATGTAATATTTTTAGACGACGATATTGAGAAGGAATGAGGACGGAAAGAAATATTACGTGTCTTTTAAAGTCACGTGGTATACTAGCGGGTTCAGTTCTACTCAACGAATAAGCTGCAACAGTCGAGTGTTTCTTGTTGAAACACTCAAATTTCAATTCTAGTTGTCTGAAACTTACGATGTATTGCTAACATTGCAATATTTTGCAACAAAATAAACAAACCTTGTTGCGTTTTTTTCGTCGAGTAGAATTTAATCCGCTTTTCTTCCCTCGCTCTAGCGAATTTTAACATCGAAAAGGGCGGTTCGAGGATACCACGTGGTTATAAAAGACACGCGGTATTTGTTTTATTCTTCAGACCTTCCCAATATCGTCGTCTGAAAATAGTTAAATGTCATACTCTCCAGACAGACGAAAAAAAAAGAAATGTATATTTTTTTGGCTCTCCGAACATGCTGTTTCCGAACATGATTTTCTGGTTTCTCAAGCAGAACCATGAATACATACCTAATCCTGTTTATCAAGCCTGTTAATATGATCAAATCTCTTCTGCCCGGGTAACTACAAAAGGTACTATCCTATTTTAGAAAACACCATTCAGCAGGTTGAGTCGGTAGTATTTTTGACATCAAACGATGTGAACTATAAAATGGTGATTCCCAAGATGGCTTCTTGTTCTTCTTCGCTAAGCACTTTTTATAGATAGTATGAGTGCATGCCTTAATTGTCCTATAAAGTCAAGTACATCTTTTGAAACTAATTTTAGTATCAAATAATATTGTATTTACATAAGATGTTTGGTAATAAATTAAAGAAAATAATGTTGCCACTTATGAGTTAAATAGAAACAAATGCATTTGGACTTGTAACATCTCTCTAGTGTTTTATTCGCTCTTCAGAGTATGAATGTAAACACATAAAACACCCACCTCAACCTTCATGGTGGAAGGAAGTAGCTATCTAAAAGCCCAAATGCCTTCTCTGGTGGTTCAGTCGAAAGATACTGATCCTCTCTACTATTTTGCCACATACACTTACCCGCTTCCTGTACTCGTAACGCCATAATCAGAACACGTAGCCTTCCTGAAACGCTCATTAGAAAGCTCCACTCCACCTAATGTTTTACGTTAGGTTGAAATTCGCTATACTAATCCTATTCTTTACATATAAGCTACATGGTATTGTTTAACACGGCTAAAAAAAACTATTTTCTCAATTCAAGTCACAAGTGGATACACACCATATCCCCATTAAACAAATACACTTATCTAGCATATGAAAAATATCGTGTCACATTTTCCAAGTCAGACGCAAATAGCAACCTGTCTTTATATCGATACTTGGTTCGAACTAGATTATTTTTTCCTTTAGTGCTTCCACTATATTATTGGAACGGATATATTTTATTTCGCTTCGTTTTTTTGTCTTGGCCTTCGGGGCTTGATTTACGCCGGTCTATGGGTCTGTCCTGTGCAGTTCTAGGAGGTCCACCCTTCCACACTTCGCCTCCCCTCTTTGGGGAGGAGTAAGTTTATTGCTTACTGCCTGAGGCGCTCCTACCGGGGAATGCCGACGGGGCTGCCCAGGCATTTTTTAAATCCAACTTTCCCGACCTGACCTTGGGTCACATCTTACTTGTGGGAGTTAGATAAAAACTGGCCCTGCGCTTAACTCCTGGAGAGGAGTAAATCAATACTCATTCATACTCAACAACGATTAGAGAGAATACTTTTCCCGTATTCACTGAAACAGATTGAAAAGAATTTATCGCGTGCAATTATACTGAGTTTTCTTCCTCTGAGATATTATGAAATAAATATATACTTGTAGAATGCACAGGTATAAGCAATAATAATAGCATTAGATTTTAATTGTTAATGTTTTTCATTTCGTTGTGAGTCCCTTCTTTAATGACAAAGTTTGCAAAAAATTTTACAAAAAATAAATAATGTGCTCACGTTAACATGTTGCCTAGAATACACATTCCATAATTTACTATAAGTTCAATGCGTAATAATTTTGCCAAACACATACATATATTGACGCCCGCATCACTAGATCCTTTTAAAAAGGTATTACTACATAACACCTAATATTTTATGTGAAGCAATTATTTATATATTAAATTATTTGTATCTAACTTATATAAAAAAAAGGTAACGGTCGCATAGCCTGGACGCGCACGAGTGTTGTTGCCGACATCGCACACTTTGTTAAGAATCACCGTGTCTAGGGCACATCATATGGAAGGCGGAGCCAATCCCTCTCCTTCCGCTGCCTTGAACCTTCCCTGAGATTTAGTCAGGTACCCATTTACTGCAGAGGGAGTTTTCAGACCCGGAAATTCGCATGCCGTGGGTGGAATCGAACTCGGGTCGTCCAGCCCAAAGACAAGTGCTATAACCACTCGTCCACAGGCTAGAGGGAGTCGGCCTCAGGATCTGTCGTTCTTTTGGTCGTCTCTGCATCTGCATGTTGCAACAAAGACGTGCCAGGCGCCGAAACGCAAATCAATGGAGTAAAAGTAGCAACGTTGCTTTTGCGTTATTCTTTTCTGTGGTCTGGGACAACCCTCCTTGACTTCATATGCAACCGCTGAGCCTTGCTGTTCATTATGTCGAGGGAAAACACATGAAATCCTGTAGGTCAACAAATAGCTGCAACCGACGAAGATGGACTCATGCAGGTCAGACAATCAGATCAAGCACGATCTTCGTGAGCTATATGCTGAAGTCTAACTCGGTTAACAGACACACAAAAAGATCAGCAGCAGCTAAATTGCCGTATTTATATTATGTAATGACAAACGAGTGCAGCAGAAGATTTGAGAACGCTTTATTCTCCTTAGAATAATTGATACACGTGTCGTGAGATATTTTAGTTTCTTACTAAACTAAAGAGTTCTCCAAAAAGGTGGTAATTATAAAGCAAGAGAGGTGACTCTCTATTACTGATCACATACTGTTTGCGAACAGAACGACAACTGTTTTTCTAAGTAACCTTAATTATAAAGGTAGTCTGAATCAATGTACTATGGAGTTCGTAATTGTTTACGGCAAGGGTACACTAGATCTAAAGTAAAATGCAATAAAATCAGTCTATTAACAAATTGTCTTTTAATTTATCTACTAATGATTATATTCTAAGACAAATCTTGGCCATTTTTCATGAAGAAATTCTGGAATCATTGCGTTTATGTGACACATACTTAGTCTGAAAGAAATTGTTTGAAAACTACATTGTTCAATAGAGGTCAACCTTAATTGCCTCATATCAAGTCAGTTTACGTGGCATTGCTCCTGTTTTAGTTGCTGTCTTTTGCCAATTTGTAAATAGAATCACGAAATTTCAGTGTGGTTAGAAATGGACGGGTACTTTTTATTGTGATTCGCATCTCAAATCTATTTTCAGCGGTCAAAGGATAAATATAGTTGCTTATATATTCACCATTAAAAGGCTACCTGACTGCTCTATTCTTCTTACGAAAAGCTATGCATTTTTAGCTAAATCACAACCCATGAGGGTGGGGAGAAAATGTATTAATATATATATATATATATATATATATATATATATATATATATATATATATATATATATATATATATATATATATATATATATATATATATATACCGGGTTTGTCATAAGTAACTATATACATCTTCAGATTTGACATTTCACGACTATCCACTGTTAGGTGTCCCAATAATACATTTTACTCAACAAAGCCCCATAGCATCATTGAACTTAAGGAACAACTTCCAGCTACGATTGCGTAAGTGCCAGTATCGCTCTATATAACCACACTTAATAGTAATTAAATAATTACATATCGATATCGATAAACTTGCTGCACTTGTGCCTTCTCAACGTAAATACCCCGACAAACCCGACAATTAGCAAATTCCTACCCTTCCATTTATATTTCAAGACAGCGAGAGAGAGAGAGAGAGAGAGAGAGAGAGAGAGGACACAAGACAAGAGAATGGTAGTTTGCTAGGAATAGTAGTAATATGTTAGGAAGGCTGAGGGCAATGCAGAGTACCGAGTAGGTTGTAAACTGGAAGGAGCAAAAATAGTAAATCGAAGTGGGGGCACTTACTATTTATTTTACTTTAAAATCTTACACAACATCAAGTGTGGTATCGGCTCTTTGTGTGTTGTCTGGATGATTAAAAACATTTATTTAATATCTTGGAAAAATCCTCCCTTTGTCAAAAATAAAAAAAATAAAAGGAAAAATTTACTTTAATTTTTGTATTAAAACTTTATTGAATCAAATAATTTAATTTAAGAAATAATTGATTAAAAAATACTAATTTTTGTAAGAAAAACCAAACAAATTTTACTGAGCAATTAAATAAATGTATTTTTTTATTGCTGATTTTATTTTAGGTAAACCTTTTTATCGATTTGAAAAATTTCAAATGTTATTATCTTTTTATGACTTAAGGTGAGTTTAGAATGTTTTGTTTCACATTTTACACCGTAAAGGGTAAATTCTGTTTAAAAACTATGTGTTAATTTGAAAAAAAAATATTCCTAGCTTACGAATACCGGAGAATCGTACATTGTTTTCTGAGTTTTGCGGTAAAAAATGATATGTTAATTTTTTAAATTTTTTCATATCTATTGTGAAAATAAAATTTTTTTTTTTTTAATAAATGGATTTGAAATATAATAAACAGTATATTGTTTTGTTTTTTGCAGATTGCTAATTTACAATTAAACAACTACTGAAGTTCTATTTTTCAAGTAAATGTCATAGCATAAAAAAGGTGGTACTGATACAGCTTTTGAACAAAAACGGAATAGTTTATTTTATCATAATCCAACCTAACCCTTATTCGTTTTTGTCCTGTTCAAAAGATGTACCAGTACAAGAAATGTCATAGCGTATAAAAATGAATTATTAAGAAATTTAAAAAGAAATTTGTAGCATTCAAGCTGTCGAATCAAAAAGTCATAGTTTGCTTTAAAACACTTAATTGTATAAATGAAGATTAAAACAATACCGTAACAACAATCACGATCATTTAATTTATTAAAAGTTATAAAAGGTCTATTTAATTTTATTGATTAATATTTATTTATAAACTTAATGAGATAAACTTAATAGTAACCTGAAACACTTTGTTTTGATCAAAAGAGTTATTAAAACAAATGGTTTCGGGTTATTTTTGCGTGTCAGCATATTTCCTATACAGTAAGGCATAACAAATATAACCGAACGTGTTTATAGCCCCAAGCATTTACTAATGATAAGCTGTTTAAAATATAGTTATTCAGAATTCTTCAAATAACATTACGATGATGTGCTAGCTACAATATTATTTGATACAAAAATGACATTCAAATCTTTACTTGATAATTAGAGTATTCATTTATACTATATATATTAATGTCGGTAGGTTATAAAGACTATTTTCCAAAATAATTTTCATTGAATAAGAGATGAAACTGATTGTATGCTTCCACTCTAGATGTTTACAGTATACTGAAAACTGAGACATCAGTGTTGCCAATATACATCAGACAGTATGTGTAATATTTGACAGACACTCCAATTATAGATGTTGCTACAATATCGATAATTATCCTCCAAGCCCTCAGAAAGGAAAATGAGCGCTAATGGGTTAATAAATTGTATGAGAGCGATTATTTAGAAGAGGAGAGTGACGGAGAGAAGAGGAGATGGAAACATTGACTGCCACATCACAACAGAAATATGACCAGTTGATTCTGTGGACCAAAGAAAATCCCATTACAACATCAGCGCCCGTTTTACAATGCAGTAAATAACGAAGTGACACTCTCTCACACCTCGGTACATTAATATCAATCTCTTTTTAAATTATGTTCAATAATTGTTCTTTAAACGTGGTAATCACACTCTCCGCAGATTAACACTCTTCCACAAAAGAATACATGAGATTCACCTTTTTGTAGGCGATTACTTGTGAACACTCTGAAAAACTTGTCGGAAAATAGAAAAGAAACAATTATTTTAGAATTAAGCGCAGGGGATCAGTTTTATATATAAATCAAACGTAAAAATGTCTATCTTTACCGGACGATTCTAACATTATAGGGCAGTTAAACAAATATTTTTGCTACTAACACTAATTTCGAGTGGCAAGATCGTTAAACCACGCGTTATCGCCAAAAAAGTAACCGCCCATATAAAACGTACTGGATGTATTTCCTATTGCAGAGAAAAGGTTAGATAATATCCCACAAAGCTAGAATTACCTGGAAATAGATGATCATTTTACGATACAGTTATATGCGCAACTGATCCCCCACTCTAAATCTTACTTCATGGCCATCCTTTCAAGTTATACTGTTCATATTTCAAGCATAGTGAAGCACTACCGTATTTTTCAGAAATTGGACCGCTACGCGATGAAAAACATTTACAAAATTAATCGTAGAAAAACAAACTACATATTTCGGTTTCTTCTAATATATAAAAGCCACCTTCATTCCAGGCTAACCCTAAGTGCTTTGATTGGCTTTTGTGGCTGGGAACAAAGTGGTTTATCTCTTCTGATGCTACACTTGATATATCCTAACTAGATCCTTCAAGACTGGGGCAATTAAAAAAAATTTACAATCTAGAGTGCCCCTTTTTGTAGAGCTGAATTTTCCCAACTTAAAAGCCGACACTGTGTCTAACTTTGCATTTAACGAAAGGCGTTAAATAAACAATGCTCTAACCCACTTCCAGTTGTCTGATTTAGATTGTATGTGTAATGATTTGTATCTGTATGGCTTATGTTGCAAAAATCAGCTCTGAACTAATTGTGGTTTCTGAGTTACAGGTGTTTGAACTGAGTAAGGTGTGAAATGGAGCCAGTTGAGTTTCGCGCAATGATCCGATTTTTGTATTTGAAAGGACACAAACCAAAGGAGACTTTTGATGAAATGAAAGAAACTCATGGTGATGATGCCTCATCGTATAACCTTGTAAAACGCTGGCATCGTGAATTCAAAGATGGCCGGAAGTCTGTGGAAACAGCTCCCAGACCTGGTCGTCCTCTCTGCTGCCATTCATGAGGGATCTGTCCGTCAAGTTGAGGCTGTCATTTTGGAAGATCGACGTATTACTATTCGCCAAATAGCCCAAGAGGTTAAGACTAGTACAGGGTCTGTGAAAACTTCCATCCATGACCATTTGCATATGCATAAGGTGTCTGTCAGATAGATTCCCAGGTTGCTCACATCTTCCCAGGAGCAAGAACGCGTGGAGTGCTCGATGATGAATTTGGAGATGTGCCAAGAAGATGAGTCAAAGTTTTTCAAAAGACTGATTACACAGGATGAAAACTGGCTCCTCTACCATGATCCAGAGACCAAAGCCCAGTCAATGCAGTCGAAGCACTTGGATTCACCACTTCTAAAGAAGGCAAGGGTGCAACCCTCCGCTGGCAAAGTCATACTCACAGTCGTTTGGGGCCAGGACGGAGTAGTGATGACATATTTCCTGGCAGGAGCCTATTACGCTTCACTTTTGATGAAATTAAGAGAATCTATCAAAATCGAGAGGCGGGACAAGATCAGCAAAGGTATCCTTCTCCTGCATGACAACGCTCCGGTCCACAACTCGCATGTCGCCAAATCAGAAGCACGGCGTGTGGCGATGAAATCCTCACCCATCCCTTACTCTTCTGACCTTGCACCTTCTGACTTTCATCTCTTTGAAAGGAAAGCGTTTACCAGATGATGCAGCCTTAATTTCTGAAGTTACGATGTTGTTGGAGGACCAACCTGGGGTGTTCTGCAAAAACGGTGTCCAGAGCTGCATCAAAAGATGGGGGTAATGCATAACTCTGGTTGGTTCCTATGTATAGAACGACTAATTACTGTGCCAAGGTTCATTAATCTACTGCTATAGGTCAAATGGCATTACTTATTAAATCGGTCAAGGGCATTACTTATTAAACGTCCCTCGTATATAGTATACAACATGTTGTAAGAAAAAGGATGTATATAAATCTTTTTTTGAAACCCTGATGGCATAATTTAGGAATGCTCTATACGTTTAAAGGAGCCTTTCTGTTTGGGATTGCTTTTGTAATAGCAATCAATCACTAATCTTATTTTACTTTGTGGTCAATTTCTTCGTCTGTGTTGCTATTGGTTTGTGCTGATCATATTTATTGACTTGTATTTGAAAAAAGAAAAGAAAAGCTAACATCGGATATCTAAGGTACGCCACCGATCATGTCGCATAGATATTTCTTCATAACTTTTGTCTTAACTTGGTGTCATTTTTAATGGTTTTAGTCGTGTATGTGACAACACAAGGCCCAAGCTTATTTTACTCGTGACCCCGTGAATGGGATAGTGTCTATCTATCCCATATGTAGAAATAAGAATGCACTAGTACACATGTAATTGTTAAATATTTACAATTAAGAATATTGATCAGCATTTGTTTCAATGGCTTATGACTTGAAAACGAAGTGTTTCTGGAACTTTTGTTTTTACTTTTATTCGCACCGAAATCGTAAGAGGATACTGTTGTAGCGATCATATTTAAGGAAGGAACTGGGCGGGAAGTTAGGAAACATTATATGTCACGTTACATTTAAATTTCTGCACGTTAGTACGGTCGAGGAAACAGTGGACACTGATGGAATACCAAAGGCAAACATTACAAGAAATGAGGTAATTAGAGTAAAGAATCTTCCGGCATTTAGGGACCTGTACATTAAAAGGGAAATATTAGTGTATGATCTGCTTGAAATATATGTAGTACATGATGCCGAAATAATACCATACATTATTTGCAAACATCCTACACATAAGAACAACTTGTATTGCCGAGCTCTGCCGGAGGTAAATTTCATCGTAGGTGGTTTGTGTGACTGTTGCTCTTTCGTATATGCGCATGTGGAATATGTGAGCAGGTGTTTATTCTCCGGTGTATGTTGTACAGAGTTTGGAGTTATCTGCGCAACTAATGCCTATGTAGTTATTCATTGGTGTGGCTGTCATTGATGACATTTTAAAGTTGACTGGTTCCCTTGGGATATTTATCGCTTGTGTCAAACTCTCCAAAATAAATGTCGGGTCACATACACTAATATTTTCTATTTTAGAAAAGCTATATATATTTATTTAAAGATATATATGTATATGTGTATATATTTGCATGTGTAAGATTCACTCCTAAACTAATGAACCAATCACTATAACTTTCGGAACATCACTGCTAGCTGTAAGTGTTGGTAATGACGATATATTGAGTTTTATTTTATTTTATCCAAAGGCAGTAATAAAAAAAGAGTCAGTACCCTTCGTAAAAATTTAAAAAAAATTTGTGAAATTTTAATTAGTAATAAATTTTACTTGAATTTCAGTTTTTTTGCAGATATTTCAAGGTGTTTTAGGAGACATAACTTATTTGAAAATTTAAATAGTTCAGATTTGCATTGGATTTTATCTAGACATATTAGATACCAATAAAGCAAAGTTTTTTGAATTTCAATTTTTTAACACCTCTTAAGCTTATGCCTTATATTTCAGACAGTTTCTAGAACAACATTCATAAAAATGAATTCTGATCAAAATTGAAATAAACATTCTAGACATAAGGCTTAGTAACATTATATCTTGATTTTAATATTTGTAAAGGGATATAAAATTGGTGAAAACTCTTCTGTTTGGGGAATTACATTTTCTCGCCTCGGACTGGTATTCCTTCATTAATATATATATATATATATATATATATATATATATATATATATATATATATATATATATATATTGTGTGTGTTTATTTAGGCAGCATTTTCTCATTTATGCAAACATTGTTAAAATAACAGAATTCGTTTGTTTAATTATACCTTTTTTAATTTTTTAATTTTTTATGGTCTTTTTGTATTAAAATAGACAAAAATGTTTCATAGGTTTCACGAACGTTTTCGATTCTATGTCGAACTATCCTCAGGTGTCGAGAGCATATGAACAAAAAAGCTGAAGAAAGAAGAGCATTTTTTAAAAGACGGTGGAGAGACACACAGAGAACGTTTTTCGTATTGTTCCAGGAAAGTCGTTGATGATTTAAATTCAGCGATTGAAATGTTGTCACTGCTTACATATGTGATGTTATTATTTTTGGTTGTTGTATCTTTATTTAGGTAGCTTCCAGCATTTTTATTTTTTAAAATTGGTTTCGGAATGTATGACTTTAATGTTATTAACTAGAATTTGTCTTAAATCAGAGGGAGGGCAGTTATGTTTTTGTAAATGTTAGTAAATTGAGCTAGAGTTTACAAGATGCATGGTGAGGTGGAAAGACAGGGTAGTGCTTGGAAAACCAATGTAGCTATTAGCTTTATTATTATTATGGGAGTCATATTCTCCCAAATGGCATTTACACTTATAAATAACATTGGTTCTTTCTATTGGATTTTGGGTTGGGGAGGAGTTGTTTTTTTACTAAAAGATTTTGGGTTTAAAATTTCTTATAGTAAATAATGAGTCTAATTGTATTGTTATTGTCAATTGAACGGAATCTAATTGACGTGTGCTAAACTAAGACTTACACTTAGAATAGAGTTAGGTTAAAGTGGTGTATGTTTGCATTCCTAATTACATAGTTTGGTAGATTATATTCCGGCAGAGGTCGTGTGTGTCTCTCGTTGTTTGTCAAAGCACTTCGCCCCATCTCTCCCAGAGACTGAACTTGATGTTATGTACGCACTATGAAGTTTGTGAAAACAGATAAAAGTGAAAGAAACATAATATGTTCGGCTGTTTATAATATGTGCGCAATTTTGTGACAAAATATTTCTTGTGCTGTAACAAATCACGCAATAAGTTCTGGGCCTGACATATAGCTGGTTCCACTAATAAAAAACCTATGATTTTTATAAAGTACTAACCTTCTAATGTCACATCTACAAATGTTGCAAGTTTTCCATAGAATGAAAAAAACACTGAATGTTGTGTGTTGATAAAGCATAGCTTTCTCATCATCATCATATTCGGTTTAACGTCTGTTTTACATGCAATATGTATTGGAGCGGCTTTTAGAAACTGAATTCCAAACTAAGTTATCTAAGCTAACTTTCTGATGGGAAGACTACTGTTCTAGCAAAGCAATGGTTTGATTAATGTTATTCGGACTTTATTCTGTTAGAAACAATCGTTAAGTACTAGTATTCTGAATTTAAACGCTATCATACAGACACGTATGATGTTGAATGCTCAAGTCGCCCAAATTCGACAGTTGTCACGGGAAACGCCAAAAAGTCTACAGAATCGTTCTAGATGATCATAAATTGAAGTTGTATGAGATAGCAGAGGAGTTGAATATATTACTATACTGTACATTTGTCAATAAGAAAGTGGGTGCCACATTTGCTCTCAGTCCATCAAAAACAAGCACACGGCGACGATTCAAAGCGAAGTTTGCAACCATTTTAAGGTAGTAACAAGCATTTGTTTCGTCTATATGTGACATCGGATGAAACATGGATCTCCCACTCAGCAGGCGACAGACGACCAACGACACAGACATTAGCAGGCAAGGTTTTGGCCTCTGTATTTAGTGATGAGCCAGATATTTTTTTCATTGATCAGCTTAAATAAAAGAAGAATTATAAATATTGAATATTATATAACAGTATTGTATGTGTGAATGATGAACTCGCCCCAAATTGTCACAACTGAAGGAAAAGTGCTCTTTTACCATGGCAATTCACGATGTCACAATTTAATCGCAACAATCAGAAAACAACATTAAGTGCATGTTAAATTGCTTCCACACCCACCGGATGTTCCAAATCTGGCCTCTCAGCGCCTATTAGCTGTTTACAGACCTCAAAAGAATGCTCCACGGAAAGAGATTTGATTCGAATGAACGAGTGATATCGAAAACTGTGGGGTTTTTCTAATGTCAAACACAAATATTTCCACAAAATGGCATCAGATTATTAGCGAAGAATTGTAAACAGTGAATCATTTAAGAACTTGGTAAATGAAACCGAATTTTGCTTAAAATGTGTTGTTTTATTTGTTAAACCTTCGACTTATTAAGTGATCTGTTAATTAGTTAAAAGAAACTAATGATTTGAGGCTGTGTCCAATCAAGAGTCGATACGTAAAACAATATTCACTGCTGCTGCTACTTCGAACAACATAACACATATCGCGAAAAATAGTATATTTCAATATTGTTGTTGCCCTCGACACCATATCAGATATATGTATATATATATATATATATATATATATATATATATATATATATATATATAACACGTTCATTTAATGAGGAATGTTATATTTTTCTAATGAATTTGGACATTTGATTAGTATTATTTGTTTTAATTTGTTCTTCTAGTAACAAAAAAACTTTGACATTTTTTGTTTTCAAATAATTAAAAAGCATTATGTGTGAATCCCAATATTCTACATGTAAAATATTATTTTTTAGAGATTTTTAAACATTTTCACAAAACCAAATTTATTTAAAGTACAATATAAAATCATATACGAGTACACATTTTAGGAATATAAATTTTTTGGTATTATTGTTGATGAGAACAATCAGTTAATGATCCCCACCTCTTCAAAAAATGAGATCATACTTATGTTGAGGCCTTTATGTATATAAAATGTGTTTTATTTGTTTTAATTAGTTCTTTTAGTCATAAAATATTTTGGAAATTTGTGTTTTTAAATAATTAAAACACATTTTCTGTAAATAACAATATTCTACATTTAAAATATCAATTTTTAGAGATTATGAAACATTTTCCAAAAAATAAAATTTACTTGAAATAAAATCTAAAATCTAATGCGAGTAAATATAAGGAATATAAACTTTATGATAGTATTTTTGATGAAAACACTCAGCTAAAGTGAGATTATACTTTGTTGAGGCTATTAGGTTAATACAATCTATTAAATACTTTTTGAAAGAAAAACAAATTAGAATGTAGATTGAGGGATCCGTTTCGCATATAAATCTAACGTACAATGATCAGTCAATTTCTGGTTAGATAGCGTTTGAATGACATCTAACCGGTCTAGTTAAATCTTAGATGTAACATTTATTTAGTTAATGTATCATAGGAGTAAGGTAGGTTTTGAAAAGGGGCTAGTACTACCCAGACTTAGGGTTAGCGGTAGACTTAATGTATTCCCACCCATAAAGGATTACCATGTTGCGTGCCTATTTGTGAAAATGAAAAATTTGTTCAAATCTACTATATAAATTTAACGTAAACTGATCACCCACTTTATGACCAGCTATATTTAAATTATTTTTCTATGTACACATTTTGGTACTTATGCTGTTTACGGACCGGTCTAAAATAATAACGCTATAATTTAGAAACTTTTTCTTGACATAAGGAAGTGGGAGGTTGATTAACTATTCTGTACTTTCACCTACAAAATCCTTCTAAAAAATATCCTGGTCTGTAAACTGCATAGGCACCCAAAATATTTTCTTGTCGATAGAAACTTCCGCGTTCCAAGTAAATGTAGAAGTACGGTACGATTTTGTAGGTGGACGTCACTAATTGAAATAAGGAAGCAATTTAAAAGCAACCGAAATATTACCGAACGCAACCGTAATTAATCGAAGACAATGTAAATATGACCAGAAATTACCTAGATAGTATCTACGAAACTGGAACGTATTTAGTTGTAATGTATGGGAAAAGTTTTGAGTAAAACGGCAAAACGACCGCTACATCATAAAACAACATTTGTACTTGTAGTTATAGTAGAAATAGACAATAATCAGAATATTTCAGATCGGCGAGGTCTGTTGTTGCTGTTTTTGTTTTTGTTGTTTTATTTTTTTTTTCAAACAGAGTTCATAGATAAATTTACGAAAGAAACGGATAATATCCCTGAGGATTTTTAACATAGGGAAAGATTTACAAAACTTTTTAATAAACAAACGAAACATTTTGATATTGATTTCATTTTTAGGGAGGCATTTTAACTTTCAGCGTCTCGAATTAATTTTTCGTTATTCAATTTTGAGTTTATAATAGAAAAGTTAAGACGTAGAAACAAAATAAGAATAAATGTATTGAAAGCGAGTGATTGATGTGAGTAACCTCCCCATACAGGAGGATTTATACGACTAAAATAAGTTTACAAACTTTTGACATATCTTTCTGGTACTCGGTCAGTGAATGAGAAATCCTTCCACACTGAGCCAATTTTAATTTTTGTCCCGATACAGAGTCTTACTGGTCTGTTTTTTTGTAAATTGTTACATAAAAATTCTCTGAATTTAGACAAAAAATTAAATTTTCTCAGTCTGGAACGATTTCTCCTTCACTGACAGTGGACAGGAAAGTTATAGACATTTCGTTTGTTTTAACCTTTTGCTTACAAGAAAACCTTTTAAAATTATTTTTTTATTCTATCCTCGCCCTCGTTGGGAACCAAAAGAGAATGTGCTTGTTTTCTTCATCGGATATGAAATGATAACGAAAACAAAATGTTTAAACCCCGTAAGCAAAACAAAGAACACAATTGAAACGGATTCATTTCTAAAGCATTGTAAATGTTGATTTATTAAATTTTTTTTAGCGAATGTCAAATTAAAATAAAACGAAGAAAGCTTACAATAACGCAAAAGAAAGAAAATAAACAGATTTATTCGTGACTGAAACAAAATAAATGGAAAGTATACAAACGCAGTGGGAGTACATTTTTGGGGGCTTCAATCGTGATGAAAACAGTACGTTTTTCATTCTTTATTTTTTGTGTGTAAAAATAATAACATTGTTTTATAAACAAATGGAAATCGGTTAAAGTTATGCTTTGTGTTTTAAGGAAAGTTTCAGTGATTCTACATTATTAAAACTGCGAAAAGTATTCGATGCTTATAACAGACATGTGCGGGTGGTAAAGGTTCAAACTTCGATAAAATTGGACTACCCCCTTTACGTAAATGCTGTCAATTTATGGCTATGAAATAAATATTTCTTTCGAATCCTTACATATAATTTCACCGGAACGACGGCGGTAAAGACGATACCAGAGTTATGGCTCGTTGTCGAGTAATTTGGGAGCCTTAGCTTGACATACAAACATACACACACATTTCCTCTTAATATATTAGATATGGAGTTCTTAAAAATAAACGTAAACTTATCTTCCTAATTGAATATTTATAGATAAATGCTGGGGTGATGGAGTTGTTAACAAAACGGTCCGTCAAGAAATGAATAAAGATATAGTTACTGCAATTTAACTTTCAATTATTTATTTATTTGTATATGCTCTAGAGTTAGAAAATTAACTTCTATTGCGTTTAAATACACTAAATCTGAATATCAATAATAAATATACACACACACGCATATATATATATATACATATATATCTTTCTACCTATCTATCAATTTCTCTATCTTGTTATGTATATATATATATATATATATATATATATATATATATATATATATCATTATATTAGAATAATATCCATTACTCAAAAGCAGTAACAAACACAAAGAAAGCTATGTGAGGAAGAAATACCGCATTCACGCGGAAGCTTCCATAACCTAACAGTAAAAACTCTGTACTATAGCCTCTCTTGTCGAGGTTTCGAATCACGCTAAAATCAGTACTGATTTCGCCGTATAACGGCGAAACATACGTTCATGTATAATTTATAGTTTATCAATAAAAAATATTAACACAGTGTAAAGGAAATAACTCTCTTTGTAGCATTAAGGTTAATGTGTCACCGTGAAATAGCTGAACGGATGCAGCTGTCATTATTGTCAAATAAACGATGAAAAAGCAAACACACACAAACACACACATCCACCCACATATATATATATATATATATATATATATATACACACACACTTCTCCCCCGTTATACAAAACTAGTTCAAGAGTTTAGAGAAGAGGAGAAAAGAAAATAGCAAGTCAGACAACTCAACCCTCTGAAATGAATTCGGAAAAAGATTCTACACAATTACCTTAATTATACACTTTTTTTCTTGCTGCACCAATTGATACGTTTTTTTGTCGTTGTTTTAAATTTGCATATTTGAGACAATTTTCTTCTTACCATTTTTTAACTTCAGCGACTGAGACTTTATTTTATATAAATATGCGTATTAGTGCGAACACTGGCGAAACATATTTTTTCCGTCATTTAAGTTTTAATAAACAATACAAACGATATGTAGTAGCAATGGTGTAAGTTGGTTTCATTTTACTTCAAGCGATGGTAATAATAGCCTGAGTGAGGAACAACAAATGATTTCGGCTTTTAACAGGTGCTTTATCGCAGTTTTTCTTAAAATCGTGTTCTTCTTGTTACTTAACACGCACCTTATACTACGAATATAAATGCAAAGATTATCACAACACGATGAATTCGATGAAAGACAATTGGAAAATGAAAAGAAAACCTTGAATCATTGTAAAACGTACCAATCTTTTACGTCTCCTGACGACGTATTGAATTGTACGTAATTATATACGGCATTATCATTTAGATCATCGGAGTTAAGCGACGTTGAACCTGGTCAGACCGAAATGGGTGACAATGTGGGGATACTAAGTAAGAGAGTTCTCTACTTATCCTGTACTTATTTCTGGTCGTCCTGGAAAACTCTACTGGCACCAGGCAATGGCCGCTCAGAGGAGGTGTGACTTAGGATTGCCAAACGCTTGCTTTGCAATCTTGCTTAGGGTTTGCTCAATGTTGAATCTTTAAGGTTTGCCGCGAGACCAGAATATGTAGCTTTTATCTAGAAAACATGAGGAGCAGCTGATCTATAAGCGACAACTATCCACTATTATAAGAATAGTAAAATAGCCAATAGAAATAGACGTGCACGCAAAAAGATATGCCTTATTATTTATTCAGTACAAGTGGGTTGTAGAATCTGACCTTTTTTAATTGAGTTCAGTAATTTTCAGTTGAGTTGGGACAATCTTCGTCACGACTGGTCTGTCCTGAGAATATTTCATAGCATTATTTACTTCATATATAAGACAAACTTAATTCTATAAGATAATTCCATATTCTCAGTATTTCTGTATAGAAACTATTAAATAACATTCAATTACACACACCTTTCTACCCACACGTACATTGATGAAAGGGTGTCCATTATTAGTTATGCAATATGACGAACGTTTATATGTTCATTATTAGTTACTTTAAGAATTAAAGAAGACAATAAGTAATACCCATAGAAAGTTGAACATTCACTTTGGAGACGTAATGGTGGGAGCATGCGTTTCTTGGGTTCTTGAAGTTTCCATAACAATACGGGGACACGGATTGCGCTAGACATATATAAATTAAAGTCAGAATTACCCTCATTTATTTGACCATAATACAAACGCTACATATAAAATTCTGCTTCGTATACGATTTAGTCTAATTATTGGTCCGTGTTCTAAAGAATTAGGGTCGTTCGAATTCAATCATTTTATATTTAATCCGATCAGAGGTTTTCTTGTTAGATACTGATTTCAGAAATGACTTACCTCACTTACATACACTAATAAATCCTCATTCGTTAACTCATAACACAGTATCAGATTTTTTTTGTATTACATCGTCCGTCGCTCATTTTATCAGCACGGCTATCAGAATTTATATGGGTAATATTTCAAAAAAATCCAAAGTTTCGTTTTCATATATCATTTAATATACAACCATCTGCAGTCTTCTTTCTATCGACGTTCTTTGAAATTTACATAACAAAACGCCTTCTACACCTCTATTTTTAGAATCAAACTTAATAAAACATTGTGCAATATTTTTTTAAATGTTCCTTTGCATCGTATGAGTGTATACTTCTTTTGTATATCTAATGAAACGTTTAAAACAGGACTGGTGCATATTCATTGTAGTAGTAAGTTTCAATCAAAAACACAGACCCTGCGTCTTAGACTGACACGCTTTGTTTGTTACAAAATGCTGCTTAGGCGAAGTACTTTATTTAGAAAATACATTCAGTCATATGAAATAGTGCCTTCTTTTCAGTGTTTTTTGCACAGACACTATTAGTAAAAATACTCCCCATCAATTGAAAATTAAAAACACAAACGTCACTGTCTCTACGTACGTTCATTAGAAGATTATGTTCTTGTTATTCTATAATGCGAACGTTTAAAATGTTATTTATTTCTATACATTAAATTTCTATGTACTTTTCAGTTTAATTTAAATCTATTTTACACTTTACCTATTATTCAAATCAAAGGCCAGTTTTTGCACAAAATATTCACATAATTTTTTACTGAAAAGCTGATAATTTAAAAATGATACTTAAAATACTACCTTATTTAAAATACTCTAATTCTTATAAAATAGTACCGTCCTTCCTGTGTTTGTGTATAGTGATTATAATTTTTAATTCACTACCGATACCAACACCTATCCGTCCGTCGCTTCTACGAAAATATATTGTTGAAAGGATGCTTTTCCGTAGTTATGAAATACTATGAACGTTTCAATAGTCATTATTACTGATAAATTTCACAATTTCAGAACATTAGAATTGATTCTTAGAATAAATAATACTAATATTGAGTTTAGAGGGGAGAACATTAGTTTCTTGGTTTCATCAATTTTCTTGGGCAACACTCGTTACGGATTCGATTAGTTTATATAATAGAAGTGAACGCACGTGTGTTCGGATCGTTTCAATAATAACGTATGCAAATCAAGGCGAATGTGCAGTTTGACAACCAAAATGGCGGACAATTCTGACGAAAAAGTGGTCAATCGTTTAATTTTGAAAATAAACGTCTTAATTGTAAAAATAAGTTTTATATATATAATTTTAATATTAACACCGTTCGATTTCGGCGGAATCGTTTTCGCGCCGTTCCAAATTAATACATGCATTCCATATGTGAAGACGTACTACCAGCCATCCAGATTTGCTTAGTTAATATTTCCACTGGAAACGGCTCATTGTTTTGGAACTTTGTGATGGCTAGCAAAGCATGGATTAATCGCCAATTGGCGTATTTGTCCAAAATGCCAATTGCAATTGGACGTTCTTTTATTGATAATTACTGTTGGACGTGCAGTAAATGTCGGAAAAAAGAACATACATGTTGGATTGTTCTTTGAACGTTTCAACGTAAAGCTAGAAAAATTGATTGGTGAACGTGTGCAAGCAGACGGGCGTATCAAACCATGCTATGTTTGAGTGGAACAATTTCTTTAGAGAAATGTGCACACTTCATTTGCTTTACAATCCTCTGGAGATTGGTGGACCTGATTGGACTGTTGAAAGTGATTTTATAAATCGAAAAAATGTTTGTTATCTTTCGGAAAAATGTTGGTTAACAGTTTTGGTTAACAGTTTTTTAAATTTTATGTCCACAATAATTTTGTAAAAAGGAAAAACAATGATTTTCTAAAATAAACACTGTAAAAAGTTTGTTAAATTGTGAATAAATATTGGTTATCTTCCGGAAAAAATGTTGGTTTAAAGTTTTGTTGATTTCATTTTCACAATAAATTTGTAAAAAGGAAATCTTTTCTTGTTGTACGTTGTTTCATGTAAACGAGGGACCACCGGTTGAATAGAGCAGACGCTAGCTTGACGTAAGAGTGGCCCGCCATTCTGGCTGTCAAACTACACATTCGCTAAAATGTAATTCTATGAGTAAAGAGAAAGAAGCTTACTTTTAAACATAATACATACTAATAAGAAAGGAAAGCATTTATTTTATTTCTCATTCATTCATTCATTCATTCTTCTTCTTCTTCTTCTTCTACTTCTTCTTCTTCTTCTTCTTCTTATTATTATTATTAGTAGTAGTAGTACTGCTGGTAGTAGTAGTAGTAGTAGTAGTAGTAGTAGTGTTTAATGTGATAATTCGTCAACGATCTTGTTCTGGTTACTAGAGAACGCGAAAGACGAGTGATAGAAAGAAAGAAATAGAAAGCAAAACAGAGGAATTGAGAGAAGAGGATATAAAGGAAGAGAGGCCGATAGAGGGGAGATAAGCAAAGAAATGGCGGTGAGCGAAATAGTAGATAGAAAGGGAGATAGAGAGAGCTAGGGGGAGAATACTGAAAAGAAAGATGTTACACACACTTTTAACTCTTCTATTTTCTTGCCAATGTCCCCGGGCAACGCCGAGTAGTCGTGCTATTATTTAACTAATAACAGAAGAAACGAACGCAGTTTCACCATAAAAAATCAACCCGTTGTGGATGCGTTTACACGGACTTTTGATGTATTCGTGATAAACGAATGTGTTTGTTGACACAAATCCGAAGGTGCAAAATAAACATGTCTGTTTACAAAATAGACATGAGATGTTGACTGGCGGTGTTAATGTCGGAAACAAAATATGCTAACCCGTGTAGTTTTATTTTTAAATACACGCCATTGGTTCAAGGTGTATATTAATTAAAATATAATGTGAATACATTTTCTTTATATCTGTTCAGTAAAATTGACACGTTTTTTTTTTACCCATTAGCGCCCACTGTTTTTGTTAGGACTAGAAGAATAGTAAACTATATTTAAGTAAAATCTGTATTTTTCAGAGATATTCATAGTTCATCATCAAGATTGGAGTGTCTGTTAAATATTACACCTACTTTCTTGTGCATATTCGCAACACTGATGCTCAAGTATACTTGTGAACATTTTCATCTCTTATTTAATCGAATACCGTTGGTAAGTAGTTCTTTTAACCAACCCACACGTTTATATATGGCATTACTATCCTATAAAGTCAAGCAGATCTTTGAAAGTAATTTTGCTCAAATAGAGTATTGTATTTACAAAAGATGTTTGTTTATTAATATAAGAAAACAAGTTGGGACCTAATGGATTAAGGTGACTTAAAAGGTGTATATCATAATGTTCGATCTTTTTATAAAGTCCGTAAATCATCCTAGAAATAACCGATGTTCTTTTATCTATCTCTTCTCCATGACGTTAGACATAAGGTCAGGTGAGCTGTTGAAAGGTCAGCGCACTATGATAATTGCATTCTGGTCTATACAAATGCCTGAGCAGCCCCGCAAACCTTGTCAGTAGAGGCGCCTCAGGTGATTAACAATAATCAAACTACCTGCTCAGAGAAAAGGTAAAGTCTGGAAGGGTAGCCCTCTTATGAGTGTGTGTATGCTTTACTCTGCTTTCATTCGCTGTTTGCTGTGATGGGACATGCTTGAAGTATTGCTTAACTAGCCGACGTACCCATCTATGTCAGGTTTATCAACTGTTCTTGAGGTTTTATAACAAAGATGAGAAGTTAAGAACATCTATTAAATATGTTTGATCCATTTTTATTTAAATTATATAGTATTATGATGATGATCGATATCTGCTCGGATATAACTTGAACGCTACGAAAAAACAAACAAATAAAAACTATTGTCTAATGCGAGATTCGACCCCAGGATGGCAAAATATATTGAAACTGAAGGCGAATTCTTATCCGCAAGACCACCGATCTGGCGAAAGAATGTATCTATTTACCCTATTTAAATCAGTTCGGTTTCGGCATTTTTTTTTACCTTTCCGCATAGATCTACAATAGTTCGATCGTCAAAAATGAATAAAGAAAGAGAGAATAATGAATATGTTATTAAAAAATACGTATTAAAGTAAAACATATATTAATGAATATCTTATCAACTATTTTTCGTCTATTTTTAATAAAAATAAATATTTCCTATTGAAAGTAAACAATAGGTCAAATACGTACTATCATTTAACGTGGTAAGTATAGACGAGTGTTAGTCGGTCGTCTAAAAGGGAACGCTAAAACTGCTGTCCCATTTGTTTCTAATGTTATTTTAACGTATTTTTAATTTTGTATAATAAGTTTTGAAAGAGGATTACAAACTTCGCACATCGATAATGGCATTGGATCGGAGGTGCTAATTCCAAATCTGCGGTTAGTGTGGCTTTTAAATAAACTGCTTAACAGTGATGCCGCGACACACATACAGAATACTTTGCTTTATTTATAGAGATTGAACTTTATTAAGTGGGATGACGAGGAATTGAAAATTTAAGAATATAGAAAATATAAAATAAAATAATATTCCTACTATAGGAAAAAAAACGTATGTCTTCAAATATCATGCACACCATATATATATGCGAAACGAGACACATATGCGAGATTCGAAACTCGACCGTTTGTCACCATATGGGAATATTGATCATTTGGGAATTATTGATTTGAAGACTATTTAGTTGTCAAATATTTTTACAGTAATCAGACCAAAATATTTATTGATTTAAAAAGAATATCATTTCTACAATTTTAAATAAATAAAATAAGACATATTCATTTTGTTTATTTAAAAAAATGTTTAGCTGACAATGACAATTTTACGAAAGAAGAAAGAGTTAGTTTTAATAGTACTGTCACTGACAGACATTTATTATTTCAATTATTATTATTATTATTATTATTATTATTATTATTATTATTATTATTATTATTATTATTATTATTATTATCATTATTATTATTATTATTATTATTATTATTATTAATATCTTTATTATTATTAGTATTATTATTATTATTATTATTGACAACAGTAAATTATACAGAATCATGTAAAGAGCACCGTGGAATTTCCACGGTGTCTCGCTTGTATTAATTATTTCGTTACCTCGAAAGTTTCCAGGGAATTCATATCATGTGTGTAGTATGTCGAAGACGGAAAAAGGGATATAAATGTGTGTTTGATCAAAATTGGATTGAATCGCAACTAATTAGTTGCCCTTGCTATCAACCATAGTTCTCTGTCAATGTATAATGATGCCGATTTCTAAACAGGGCGTTGTTGGCTAACGTCAAGTGTCATTTGCGTGTACGAAGTTTGCCGTGTGAAGAGTTAATGTCGACGTGTCAGGGATTTTCGATTGGGACTTTGAATTTGCTTCTTGGACTTTGATTTTAATTATGATATCAGCTTTGCTTTTATAGATTTTGATTGTTGGATTAACGACCTTATTTTATTACTTGTGGGGAGACCGAGGTGGAATGAGGAACCCCGTGTCTATTTGCACCGAGGCCATGAAACCATATCATCCCTTTTTTTCTTATTTAGCAGAATTTTATAACATTCAATTTTAGGGGTGTGGCCGAAGAATATAGTCGGCATAATTTTGGTGGGAGGAATGTCAGTAAAGTGACATTAATTGAAATAAATTGCGTTAAATGGGCAGTCACTATTTATTTGCCTTCTCGCGAGGGAAACGTTCGGTCAGCGCAAGGTCGGTTTTCTACGTAGGGGATATTCAGCCCTTCCTCCTCACACACACACACATGGGCAGTCTGGACGAGACAAAAATAACAACATTACTCACATTAAGAAGGATTACTCACCCTCCGACCGAAGACAGAACCGACACCACACTTTTATCCCAGCTCGAACCCAATGATGTATAGTTTTAACCCTAACTACTAGGCGAATCAAATATTTCTCGAAAATCGATAAGGACCCCCTGTCAACTCTTGCTGTAAGTCCTTAATCCCTTATTAAATTTTCTATTTTTCTATTTTCATTTCTATAATTTCCAAGTTATAAATAAAATAGATAAAATAAAATAAACGTCGCATTTGCTTTGGATAGATGTCAAACCCAAATGCAAATCTAACGATAGTGTTGTTCAATGTTTGATCAAATTGTAATATACTTATTAAAATATACCGGGCAATACATCGCTAATCGCCTGAAGCTCTCTTACCGGGAAAATACATTTTTTAAGTCAGAATTGACTTCTCTTAGTGCGCTAGCTTTTGAAAAGCTCACGTGACTTTTTGTCCAACCACCTAGAGAGGAAGTAAATAATACTTTGGCCGATATAGTTTAATAATATATATCATTATCACAACAAACTAAGGAAGAATTTCATGATAAAAATTAAGAAGACAAACAGGAACTACAATTTTATATATACTAGATCACCCATGACCCGTTGAGTCAGTATTAGTTACACGTATTATTAAATGTTTCGAAATTCCAAAATGTTTTCATAAACTTTTGGTAATACTGCTACTCTCAAACAAAGATATACGGCCACAAAATGTTTGTATTATTAATATCATCATCAGCCAGTAGTTACTACTTTTACTGCTGATTTCAAACTAATATAGACGTTCCAATGTACTATATATATATATATATATATATATATATATATATATATATATATATATATTAGCAGGTAGAGTTTTGTATATTTTATTTGTTGTTACACACTGTAAAACAAAACTTCAGACTTTGATCTCTTTGTGGTTGGTGCCGTTGTGATGCAGAATGCATATTTCCAATCCGGATCATCTGCAGATATGTTTGAAATCAAAATTAAAAGAATAAAGAATCATTTTAGAAGAAAAAAAAGCGAAATATGCCTTGGTCGGAGAGAACGACCAGTAAAAGAATACAATGCTCGGGAAAGTGGTGATCAAGAATTGGCTCAAAGTAGTTGACCTCAAAACTGACATTGGATGACGTAAACAAAAGTTATTTAACATGTGGATTGTTGATGCCCAGCAGAACAGAAAGCCTGGTAGCGATCCCAACTGATAAAGAAGACAAGGAGGTTCTCGGTCTCTCACCACCGCACAGGTTCGAGACTTGTTTGTTCATTTGTAAATTTATCTAACTAACAAATAAAAGCATTCCTTTATAACCAAAAGGGATGATCTGTTTTGATTATTTTTCATACCGAGAAAAAAAAATTTTCTCCGATAAGCAAGCATTAGGTTAATTGAATTATTTCCCTTACATCTGTCACTTACACAGACGGACCGTAAAACCTATACCTATCATGTTACAAACTCCTATTTAGTGATGTGACCAGGATTGCGGGCATTGCAGCTATACTGTGCAGTTATTGGTTTTGTAACCACAAACAGTGACAAAAGAATCCGAAAGGTCCTCTAAACTATCTCTAAATGGTTGATAAAAAGTGGGAGCAGTATGCTCCGAAACATCGACAGTTTGAAAGATAAACTCAGAGTATCTTTGTTTATCTTTGTTTATGTGTCTAAAGTATTCACGTTTAGGTGTGCTAGTTCAGTAAGTTGATCAAAGCACATTAACTGTGTTGATGCTACTGATGACCATGCTGGTAATGCAGCTATTAGTTGCTGTGTTGATGCTGCTATTTTTGCGCTAGGCGCTGAGCATTTCAAAATGAAATCGTCGTATGTCTATTTTTCGCACAGTTTTCACCTTTTCGGTGGTTATTTGATTATTTGAAATATAATGGAGGCCGAATCGTTCCAGTTAGTGAAGAGGCCCCAACCAAGGTTTTCTCAATATTATGAACTTGTCCTGTTACTCGTACTTAGCTGGTACAGGTTTACTTGAAACAATGTTTCATATTATTAGTCGTCGCGTAATAAATGGTAGCAATGTACTTTATCCTTCCAATAACGTTGTGCAACAATAACAAATGAAAAATGGTTGATAAGAAGCAAAGTTTGATTTGAACGCTTAAATGCTATTTACATAGAACTTTAAAAATCCAACCGAGATAATGTTATGTTGTATATCCTAAGAGAACACCCGTCCTAGGATGTGTAAAATTCTCCGAACATAACAGTTTTGCACCACTTTTACGAAGATTAAAATCAACATATAATCATACTAAACCTTATGTCTGAAATCGATATTCCAATTGTGATCAAAATCTATTATAATATTAATTTTAGAAAATGTCTCAAATTTAAGACTTAAGTTGACGGGTCTTAAGAATGAATTGCAATTCAGGGAATTTTGTCTAATTAGTGTCAAATTGTCCTGGATAAAATTCAATTTAAATCTGAAATGTTTTAGCTTTAAAGTGGGAGGTGTCTATATACATTAAGTAAACTGACATTTTGGGATTTTTTTTCAATTGATGTCTAATATCTATTGTTAGAATTTCACAAATATCGAAGTTATCTGAATTTTTACAAAGGGCTTCCACCTTCTTTTACCCTCGTTTCGTAAAACAAAATTAAACTATAAAATATAGCCCACATTACGACCCTTTAATTCTAGCAGATGTGTTCGGAAATTCGTAATAATCGATTAATTCGTTTAGGAATAAATCCTGTATATACAAATATATAAACATATACACATACCAACTTTATATAAATAGCGATAAATACAATTGTGCCCACAAAAAACCCACTCGTGCAATGTATTTTGAAAGTTTGTTTTCCGAACAAAGTAATGTTCATAAGGATTTATGCATATTCTGTAGAATATTCTCGGGGAAAATATTGCTTTTTTATTTTTTGCAATAAGAAACCGTAATTTTGTAGTTTTGTGTACGTATTAGACGTAGATATAAGGTGCAGTGATTAATGTGAACTGTGCGAACCGACGGTGTAAACCGAAAAAGCAATTCTAATAAGATGTCTTCCATATTTTTTACGACAAAATGAGTCGCAGTAAGAGTAGTTACAACTGAAAGAGATATTCATTTCCTCCAACTGATTGGCATCAGTAATCAAAGCAGAAACTGTTGAGCGAACAAAATCTAAAAAATCAAATGAAAACGATTTTTTTTCCTAACACGAACCAACTACGGGCGAACAGTTTCGAGACGGAACTTTTATTTATGATCCTACACCTGTCAATCAAAGAAGGGATTCTTGCTTTATATATTAGCTATATAAAATATGTAAGCTGGAGAGAAAAGTGAGAATCGGATATATCTCATAAGACTTGAACTCGCTTCTATCCCGTTTGAAAATTGTTATACTAAGACGACGTAATTGCTGGCGCTAATCAATGACCACAGATTCTGCTTCCTTTTAGTTGACCTTTATCGAGTGCTCTTCAGACGCCATCTTTATTTCTGCTAAAAGTACAGTTAACCTAAGACGATGTGACGTGACAAGACGTAATCCAAACGGCGTAAAGCACTAACCAAGTCAAGGAGTTCGATTTGAGATGAACTGTGCCTTGAGCGCAATCGAAACAAAGATAAGAAAAGAAGTCTACTAATTGGCATTTTGAAACTAATCAGTTTCCCTTTTCGCATCCGTTTTTTAGATGCGACCAAGCATCGACAAGAAACTCTGTCCGTCTGATGGCCTACTAAACTTATGTTAAAAATAATATTTTTCTTGACAAGCTTTCTTTCAGAAGCTTGTTTCAAATAGAATTATGTTGGTCTGTCGATAACATTTTCGGTAGTCTGACAGACTTGCATATCGATTAATCTTTCCGTCGCTCCAGCATATTTCACTTTAAATTTTGAGCGGCGTTTAGTTTGGGTGAACATTTTCGTTGCTCTTGCACGCATACATTTTAAATATCATTTTCGTCGGCCTGCCACGTTTAAATTTTAAATATTATTTGGTCTGTCTGGCTCTTAAGTTTGGAGTGATATTGTATGCATCTGTCGCACTAAAGTACAAATAGCATGTTCTTATGTCTGTCTTGCTTAAGTTTGAAATAGTAGTTTGCGTCGATTGAATTTTAAGAATCTAATTCTTGCTTTTTCATATTCTACCGAATATTTGCCTGTATGAAATAAAAACTGGAAATATTATTCACCGGTGACACATTAAACAACAGCAATCCTTATATAAAATGATCCGCGAGATAACATGTGACCCGTTGGGCCACCCAGTGATCTCAGGTTACATTTTTTCAATTGGGATAAAGAGAGTCTGCAAAGTCAGTTTAATATAAAATACAATTAAAACAAACACCACAATTATCTTATTTATGCGCGAAAACTCCAGAGAAAATGATAAAGATACAAAAAAAACATTAACAATCTCACAGAAAACAAAAAACATATCCTAACAACGATTGCGAGGATCGAAAACGCTTGAGATTGCCGTAAAAAGAACTCTCGGAGCTATACTACACCAATTACCACTCGGAAACCCGAAAACTTACCCGCCGTATCGAGAACATTTTTAAGAAAATACCGAAACAGTAAAATTCCGTGGTCTTCAACCAAACGTGTAACAGATATTACACTACCCCAATAGACATCGTGATGTTTAAGGAGGTGTGTCTAGAAAACAGAACAAATACTACACTAGTCACCCCCACCCCTAAATAAATAGGAAGTAATGCCTGGGTGGATGGTATCATTGTTACATTGCTGGTTATTGGCTTCCCAATAACTCTTTGGTCGTCGTAGAACTTCGCTGTTGATTAATACGAACGGGCTGATATACCGTAGCTACCGATCCGCGTTCTCCGTTGACTGTTGTCGCTATACTGCTACTCGTGCGCGCTTTACAGTCGCTGTCGTCGCTAATATTCGTACTGCCTTTTTTTCGCCTGCAACAATTTGTTGCACTGCTATTGTTGTCTTTGTCATCACCGTCACCGCCAACGCCGTCGCCATAACACTTTCTGCTTGTGTCGCTGCCGTATAAACTACTGGCACTACTACGAATCTTCTTCTATCGAGCTGCTATCTTCGCGAGCTGAAAATCAAACCTTCACTTCAATAAACTAACAAAGTCTCTTGCTGTTTTAATTCGAGCCATCTTTATTAAACTATTTTAATTAGCCGACCTGAACGAGTTCGCTGTGATCGAGAGAGAGTTTACGCTAACTAAATTTACTAGTTAATATTCTTAATTACTTGAGAGAGGGAGGAATATGACAGATCCTACTAGGCTCTTAGATTTCCGTCATTCGGAATATTTCTCGTAACCGCTACATGATGTCTTGTTGACTCTTCGCTCCCAAGTCAGTAACTGATTCAATCTCGATTTAATTCTCTCATGGTGGGGACTCTGCCGTCATCAAACCTCGTGATCGCACAGGTGCAAACTGAACCCTTAACCATGTCCTGAACCTAAGGTCAATCAACGTCGCCGCGTTCGTGGGAAACACTTTGAACTGAAACTGCACGGGATGACTCCGCAACAAATCGCGTAAGTCAAACCCGTCTCGAATAGATGCGTCCGACTCTCACAGGGCATTATCTAACATCACGACAACATAATAGATTCTACATTACCCACCTGCAGAAAAAATATAAGAGCTGGGAGGATGGCATCATGACCACAAAACATATATTATACTATCCCTCAACCCTGGGAGGATGGTATCTTGAGAAACCAACATATGAAACACTGCCCTAAAATCAGGAGGTAACGCCTGGGGGGTTTCTGGCAGCTACTGTTGTTATTGTTCTTGTGAAGCCATCATCATTATAATCATCATCATCATCTATATTATAATACGCTCAGGCATTTCATGTTCCTAAGTCCGTTATCACCATTCATAAACATTTAACAAAACGAGATCGTCCGATTAGCAAAAGATGGGTATTGTTGATTAATCTTGTCACTCAGGTAAAAAATTCCGACTTTACCCATTTTAAAATGAATTGTTCTAAAATCAAATAATTTCGTCTTATCGACTAAAACAGTACAATTTTAATAAATACTGTTCAAAAAGTGGCATTCGTTTTATTAATTTGAAGAATATTTACTTGACAATTATTTTGACGATAAACAGACCAAAAATGTTTATTGTTTTAAAAAGAATTAAATAACTTCAATTTTAAATAAATAAATAAATGAATAAATGTAGTAGAAACATATTCGTGTTATTTATCTGACAGTGACAATTATTTTTTCCGAAATAAGAAAGAGGCATTTTTATCAATAGTATTGACCTGACAGACATTTATTATTTCATAAGGAATATTATTATTTACAGAAAATTATTCTAAATGGTGTAGAAAACTCTGTGAATTTTAAAGAGGTCTTGCTAAATAATATTTCTGTTAGCCTGGGAAGATGGTATTGCTCCCAAATGATGAAATACTGCCTAGGAGAATGGTTTCATCACAATATAACATGCTACACTACGTCCCCTCCGGAGGAGGTAATGCCTGAGAGGATTGTATCATGATTACAGAATAGATAATACACTATCCTCCCCAAAAACATAAAAGAAGGGGTAATGCCTGGGATGATGATATCATGACGGCCGAACATATACTACACTATTCCGGCACAAAGAAAGCGGTATGCCTGGAAAGATGATCTGATGATAACAGAACAGATACTACCCTATCCCCCACAAAAGAGTTGGTAATGTTTTGTAGGATAGTCTAATGGAGAAAGAAAAGGTAATGTAATCCTTTTGTTGAGCATTGAAAAATAGTACAATAGTACACTAAGAGAACTAATTATATAGTTTCAGCATCAGACAGACAGATACAAAATCTCACTTAATAATGGATTATTATTATTATTATTATTATTATTATTATTATTATTATTATTATTATTATTATTATTTGTACTCACTATGAGTTCTCATACAAGTTTTTGTCAGTGATTGCTCACTGATAATAACCTGCGGTGCCCCTCCACCTCTTTCTATAACCATTGCAAATGGTTTTGCGTTATAATAGAAGATGCTTACTATTGATTTCTCGCTAGCAATTACCATTGGTCTTCTCTGGGATTTGGGTCGCAATAAGCCTCTCCAATGTCCCAGGACTCTGCAGACTCTTCCAGTGAAGGTCTCGCTAATTCTTTTCTCCTCGATCCTTCGATCATCCGTGACCCGTCATGATCATTTTGTGTGGTACCTGTCGAGGCTGGTGCCTACACATGTGTGTGAGTGTGCACGTTTATTTAGGAGGCGGCGGCAGTTAGTTTATGGTACTTCAAGCAGTTTCAGTTTCCTTCGGTTCGTATAATGTTGTTTCAATGTTTTTGTTTTATTCTTATTTCAACTTACCTTTCGCTGGTTGGCGTTCGTTATTTACGTGAGTTGCCTCCCGCATTTGAGGGATTTTCTTGAGATTTCGGCTGTGTCAATCATTGCAGTGCGTTGTATGGTCTAAGTTTTCCCTTTTATTCCAATTTATCCTAGTTTTCTTCCAGGTTTTTCGAGACGGTGCCAAGTGCTCCACAATTATCGGCATGATTGTGTTTTTCTTCATTTTTCAAATTCCTTTTTCTGTCAACTTTCGTATATTTGCTTCGTTTTCTGTCTCCTTTTTCTTCACTGTGGTGACTGCTGGGACGGCAAAATCTATGAATTGCCAGATTTTTCTTTCTTGTTGACTATTATCGGATTTGTTTGCCTGTTTGTCACGACATGTCCAGGGGTATTTTATGCTTTTCATTATCTAGTGCGGTTTCCGGCTTGTGTCTATACCATGTGTCTGCATGTTCAAAGTGCATACGTTTGCATAGTTCCCAGTGAACTACCTTTCTCACGCAGTTGTATCTTTCTTTTATTTGTTTTGGGCTGGTTTGCCGCATTCACTTATCTACCATTTCGTATTTTTTGTCCACATAGTCTACATTTACTTTTCCTGTTGTTTGTCGATTTTGGATTTGATAATATTCGTTCTAATCGCGTTTTTCTGTGCACCTGTCAGCAGTGACTCCATTTATCTATTCAAGTATCGTCTTCGTAGCTTTTTTTACTTTTCAGGTTTTTGTTTGGTGTTTCCTGTATTGTTTTTTTGTGATGCCTTTTGCAGCAGTGATCAGCTTCTCAGTGTGTCCGGTTATATATTTTTCCTAGTTTTTTGTATTATCCACAAAGTATCCTATACTTACCAATCCTCTTCCACCTTCTCGCCGTTTTTGTAGATTCAGTCAGTAGCATCATTGGGGTGTAGTGCATTGCTCATCGTCATAGTTTCCAGGTACTTTGGTCCAGGTGTCTTAGTTCTTCTGATTTCCAGCCTAGGAATGGCCCAGAATATCTTACACGTAATACTACTCAGGTATTTTTCCTTTTATCAGATTTCTACTATATAATAGTGTTTCTATGAATTTTCTTTTCCTTCTCAGATGTTTTTTTCCAATCTTTTCTGTTATTTCTGTTGATTCGATGGCGTCTCCTTCTAGAATTCCCAAATATTTATAGATATCATGTTCGCAAAGTGCCCTCATCTTGGATGGGTAGTTTAATGCCCGCCTCTGTTTCGGGTTTTCCTCTTTTCATCTCTAATATTGCACACTTTTCCATTCCGAATTCTATTTCACTGTCCTGGCTAAAGATTATGGATTTCTTTATTAGCTTTATTTTTCTTTCTTAATTTCCTGAAGCTCTTCTGTCATGTTTTTCACCCATTTAGCATTTCTGTTATGGTTTCATTGTTTCCCCATATCTTTCATCAGAAGTGTATTGTTTCTGTCAGGTTTGGATTTTCTGTAGTTGTTCTTTCTTGTTCTTGTTCAAGTTTATTATTACCAATCATCAAATATTTAAATACAACATTAAATTCGTGTGTCTTTATACTTTAAACTCGTGAATAAATATATTTGTGAACAAAATTCTAGTCAAATCTTTTGTAGCTACAGCAAATGTTTATCAAACCATTTTTTGTTCTATAGAAAACATTGCAGACTTTTACTCTTGGTGTTATCGTTTGGCAAGATCCCGCGTTTATTATTTATTTATTAAAATGAATAGTTCTGTTGACATTCGAAATATGTTTTCTTTGAAGTCATTACCATGTGAACATGAAAAAGACCCATAAATAGTTATCTCTATCAATAAAACATATATTAACCCCCTGAAATATCGGGGGATACAAAACAGTGGCAGAGAAATAACACTTCCTCTGGCATTAAGGTAATGCATCACCATAAGCTTCCCGAATATTCAAATGGTAGTATCGCAAAAATAATTAAAGCAACACCATAAAGTGAGGTATAGATATATGCTTACATAGTTTTATATACAGGATTGACTCCTCAACTAATTAACCAGTCACTATGAATTTTAGAAAAACAGTTACTAGACATAAGCAGTCGTAATGTTGGTGTATTTAGTGTAATGAAGTTTTATAAACAACGGTTAAAATGGATTTGAAACGTTTCGTAAAAATTCAGTTGCTTACGATTGTTGTGAAACTCTGATCAGTAGGCAACATCGATAAATGAATATTCTCGAAATCTAAGCTTTTTGTGAGTATATTAAGTGTTTTAAGAGGCATGATATATACACTAACTTCCATTTGTAAATTTAAATACATCAAATTTGCATTGATTTTTGTTCATAGTCATTAGACACAAATTTAGCTAGATTTTCCGAATTTTATTATCTTCTTAAGAATTCTTAAGCTTAAAATTTGGACATTTTCTAGAATAAAAATTATATAATCGATTTTAATAAACATTGAAATAGAGATTCTAGACATAAGTTTCTGTTGCATTATATTTTGATTTTAATATTCGTAAGTGGTACAACATATATTGTACGTGAAATTAATTTTACCCGTCCTGGGATGGGTATTTTTATAGTTTACTATAATGGCGCTTGTGTATGTAAAAGAAACTTATCGTTAAATACCACCAATAAACATAGTATGTCATCAATTTATTCAAATGTAACAACATTATATTTATATATTATACTAGCTGTACCCACCTGACATCGCCTAGAATTAAATGAAGTCATTCTGTTACTTTATTTTTATTTGTTTCACATTTTTTTAACTTTTACACAAAAAGATAGAATATGTTGGTAAGGGAAACATGTGTTTTTATATTCCGATTGCTGACTTTTATTTATAGCAGAATATGTAAAATATTTCATATTAGTATATAGTTTAGGCCTGACTAATTAATTTCCTTAATAAACTATAACGAGGTACGTTATTATAGTGTCAATAACCTGATACAATGACAACCATACAAATTAGCTAGTCATGAATCAGATGTTACTATGTCAGCTTAAATGCTATTTAGGTCAACTTGTAAAATCTCCCAAGATCACTTTAAATGCAAGATATATGTATTTGAACATATTTTACTTGAGGAAATTTTATTTTACAAGTAAAACGAAAACTTGAATATTTTCATGGAGCATTTGAGGGATATAATGAGTTGGGGGCGCAATGCTTTGGGTAAATAATGCTTTATGAGTTTAGCAAAAAGGTGACTCTGCATCTGAAGCAAATCAAAATATTTACTCAATTGCTTATGGATAAGAATTCCGGAATGAAAGAATGTGCAGAAGTATATTTTAACAATTCAGAAATAGAAATTTCGTCTTTGAAGTTGATAATCGATAAGGACAATTAGTCGAGTTTAATGAAGAACTCAATGGAGAATTACTTAATGAAAACCCTGCAGTGCTAGTAAAATAATTGTCATTAAAGCTTCTCTCAAATCATGTAAGTGTTCATCGTCATCTTCAACGATTTGGAAACTTTACTAAGCTTGGAAAATGATTAGTTCCTCATGAATTGTATTAACTCACGACTTACGAGTGTCTTATTTTAACAGGTGGATCTGTTTGCTATGTAAATGTTACCTAAACCTATACCTCTGTATGTCATATTTTAACAGAATTCCTTCAGCGTCACATTAATTTTAATTTACCATTTTAGACGGAAGTATACGTCGTTCGCTAAATATTAGTCTCATACAAACCTGATTTCTCGATCTAAATAAAATTGAAAAATAAAAAAAGAAAATGGAGTGAAGATTCTATAATTGTCTCTATATATCAACGTCAATGCATTTAAGTGTGTTCCATATAGAAAGAAACGATCATTATGTATTTTAGAACACAGCTGCTAGGCGTAAGGGATCCAAATGTGGGCTATATTAAGTTCAATTTAGTTTGATGCCAAGGGAACTTAGAAGTGGTGGAAGTGTTTGATTATTGATGGCGTGTTAACAACGCAGATCAGGGAAGGTCAATGTCATGACCGACCAACTATTAATAAAGCCGACGACAGAATTAGTCGCTTATTAAACCCCAAAACAACGAAGTATGGTCAGAAAGGTCCAGACACAAACCGATATGTGTGTGTTACGTCACGTGCGACAAGATCGAGAGAGAATGATTAGATTTTATAAACAGCGAAGGGTTGCTGTATGGATTATTTAACGACAATCAAAACTATTGAGAACCACTCACGGCAATGAGCGCTTATATGTCTGTCCATATGTGTATCAGTCTAGTCATTTATCGGTCTATCTATCTGGCTAATAGTAACCTAGAGTAAATTAACTGTCTCTCTTCCTTACTAATAAAGTATAAATTGTACTTGTGTCTACTTAATATTCTTCTCTAAATATGCATTCATTCTGAATCTTTGTCTTTACTTAATTCTTCTATATGCACTGCAAAATTATTCGAACAATTGCCCCTAGTTACAACGACAACACAAACAAGAGACTGACAACAAACAGATACAGCGACAAAAAAAAGTGACGCCGAGATGATCAGAAGCAGCGAGAAAGAAAGAAACGACACGAATTGAGGTAACGAAACTACGACAGGGCCACAAAGAAAAAAGAACTACGCAACGGACGCATATGTCGACGATGAGGGTTAAAAAGACACAACGCATTTCAATTTCGAGAAAAGAAATAAATAAAAAGATCTATACAACAGAAGTCTTTTGTGAAAATTCACATACTTCCGATTTTTGTTAAATATATATTAAGTTTCAATTAAAAAATGTTCCCCAACTTTCAGTTTCTTTGGAGTATTTTAAATTTCTGTCAGGGAGAATAATGTAGGCACAATCTCACATTTTAAAATTCAAATATATCAGGTTTGCGTTGAATCTGATCACTAGCTATTAGACACCAATTAAGCAACTTTCTTTGACTTTCAAGCCTTACATTTTAAACATTTAACATAATCAACATCATATAATGGATTTTGATTAAAATTGGAATAATGATTCTAAGCATACAATTTTATAGCATTACCCGTTGACATTAATCTTCGTAAGGGGATATACAAATGGTGAAAAAGTGTTCTGTTCCGGTAATTTATTTATCCGTCATGAGACGTGTATTCTTCTACTATTATATACAACAAAGTTATACTGTTCATTGTTAAGGGGGAGAAAGACATTAAAGAATTGTCCTGATAATTTATCTGATTTGTAGAACTTTTGAGTTGTGTATTGTTCCGGAGTAAAGTCTGATTTAGAAAGGGAGAGATACATTCTTCTTAGTATTAATTGGATTATTTAGACTACTATTTTCATATTTATTGTTGTATACACAACGTTTTTTTATCGATGTAATATCTGACCATTTTTAGCTGCATCTTAATGAATTTGGGAACCAAATAATCAGACTTAGCTATGTATATGTTGAACACTGAAACATGCAGAATTTGGGATCTTTTTCCATTCCTCTCTTCCATGTGTCGTCGATTTTTATCGAACTTTAATCAATAATAAGTTATTATTTAAATAGAGACTTTTCCGGCGTAACAATTATATGTGATTGATGAAGCAACCACATATCGTTTCGTATTCTTTTGTTATTTTACGATTGGTAAGCCAATCAAACCACCCGTTCCAAGCATGTGAGAAGAACATCTAGTAGAGCTACAACCGGTCGATTGATTGTACTAGAACGTCTTTAAATTCGACAGATTGCTTAAATATTTGATGTGGGGCAATGCACTCATTGGCTCGGTAAAAATCTCTCACCAGTCACGTCTTTGTTCAGAAGTAAAGTTCACTTTTTAAAGCACACCTTGTTTCCGCAATTTTGCTATCATTCGGTGGAGAAACCACCTAGTTGTTTTTAATTTTCAAGCCTAACCCTTACCTTAACTGCCTACTTTTTTTATTTTAAAGCCCGTCAAAGTCAGTACATACATTCAGTCGTGAGCTTTTAAATTATAATTCAAACGAACACATTTACAGTACAATCTATCATTTCTTGATTAAAACTCATCAGTTGTTTTAAACAGCAGAAAAATAACACTCATATCTTATTTTCTCTGCGTCCAAGAATCGCGATATAAGACCTTATCTACTCGTTTCCCCACGAGGGCAAAGTTAGACACAAGGTCGGTTTTCTAATATGAAGACATATGGCTCTTCAGAAAAGCGAGCTCTGAATTAGGACAAAAATAAAAATTGCTTCACTTTGGAAGGATTTCTCATTCGTTGACTAAGGACTGAAAATTAATGTATAATATTGGAACATATAGGACACTTTGCTAATATCCAAAGAGATAAAAGTTGATAAAACAACATATTTATTATTAATATCGAGCGTAAGTTTGAAATTACATTTTTTAGATGTGTCGAAGCATCTCAATAACAGGTTTTGATAGGTGGCCGTTGTGAAGTGGGTTGCGACATGAACTGTGATCTGGGAGTGTCAAGTTCGAATCCCATCGGTTCCATGACACCACTTTCTCTCTGGATGTGAGAAATATTCACCTTGTCCATCCTGTGCGTACCTGAATGTAGAAAGAATTGGGTAAACCAACGCCAACAAAAGAATCAAGTCGGGATGCAGTGTTTCCGTTTTAGTTTTTAATATTTATTTGTTTGAACATTTTTAAAACTTTATGTAGACAACTACTATATTCATTAAATGAGCTATCCTCCTTGCTGACTTTTATTTTTAGGTGATTATTTAAAACTGTTTCTATGTTAGAAGCCGTTTGGGTCAGATTAGTAAGTGTTCAAATAAATTAGAATAACGTACGTTATTACATTGCCAAATGTTAAAACACATACACATGTTCAAATCTACTGTAATACAACATTGTGCAGACAATCCTTTTGAAATTATATTTTAAAAATATGAAACATCCGACAAGATAAGTTCATCTATTAGATGTGGAATTCGATAATCTGATGGTTGTCAAATGATGCATAATGTCTAGAATTATAATTTCTCGAGAATTTTGATTTTCAACTCTCGAGTGCAATTCCCCTTATCCAAAAACACAACAGTAGCATTGGAAAAAATAATTGCTTTGATTCTGAGAACTACTGTATTTAAACGTGTCAAAAGTCACGTACGAGTGTCGGTTTTCCTACGTGAGAGTCCGATTTTTATAACATTTAATCTTTCTTTCTTTCATTTATTTTTCCGTACTCAACTCTTTACTGAAAAATTGGCCGCGTCGGCTTTTTGCAGATTATATTTGAATGTCGCCATCTTTACGTACGTCCAAACGTCTATAATTATTATTAGACCAACGCTAAGTTAATAAACGTTTGTTTCTCTCAGGATGTGTTTCTATGTATTCTACTCGCACAAAATACATGCTAAAATATTCCTTAGTTTTGGCATTGATTTATGTTTGAAAAAGTTATTTAAATTGTACTATTTAACTTTGATTTGCAATTTACTCAAGTTACTCATCGCTTACTAAGTTTTTAGTCGATTTGTTTTATCGCTCTTTATACTTTATCGAACAATCTCTCTCATTCTCTTTTTTTGTTTATTAGCAGTTGAGAAAGAGAAAAAAGAAAGGAAATAATGAAAATGATTGAAATAGTCCATTATAAACAAAATGAAATAAAACCACAAGTAGTAACATTATTTAACACGTAGCCAAATTGAAAAAAAGCGAGAGAGGCAGCGCCCAAGAGAAAAATAGAGAATTTAATCTTCTTACTTTTCAAAATGTAACTGCCTTTGCAAACACACCTTCGCCTGATTCAAAGAATTTAACTCACGCTCAATGAGTGACCAAGTATATATATATATATATATATATATATATATATATATATATATATATATATATATATATATATATATAAATATAAATATATATATATATATATATATATATAAGTTAGGTTCATATTATTCAAATAACCATGTTTTTATTTTATTTTATTATTTTTATTTTTATTTTATATTGTTTCCAAAAAAATAAAAAAATTCTGTGAGATATATTTTTTACGGTCTGTATATTTGTCTTGTGCCAAACAACATTTTTATGTCAATATCGTCTCTGCAACATTACAAAATCATCAGAAAAATTTACAAAGAGTAAAAGTTCATTGTATTAAAGTGTCTTGAGAAAACCTACACTATACAGTGGTTTATTTTTGGGTGAAACCAAATAAAAAAAACAAAGAAAAGAGCAAACTTACACGTGGGGAACCCACTAATACACCATTTTGAATTTTTCGTTCAGTTGGATGCAAGTAGCAGATCTCGCAACATTACATAGGAGCCTTACTAACTCACAAAAATGAATAACGCTCGCTGCAACTCCAGCAGCCTATGCAACGGAAGTGGAAGTACTGAAAGACAATATAAGATAAACGGGTAGATGTGTTAGTCACGCACCTGCGCACCCTCCTTTAATGAAAGATGTCTACGCGTCCAAAGCTCTGCTGCAGCCCTAACCGTTTACAATACATCCGACCAATTATTCTGCAGCTGATAATCAGGGCCAAACCAGACGCCGAGTATCTTGCAAAGCCAGTTAGTCCAGCTAAAAGGTCCCTGCACGGATGCACTCTTCCATGCACCAATGCGCAAGCCCACGGACTTGTTAAAGTTAATATTGTATCCGGCTACCGTTTCATACATTCTGATTTCTCTGTCGATGCCACTTAAACGCGGCACTGCTCATTCCAAGTACTGTTTCATCGTCAATATAGGCTGAGTACTTCAATGTGGGGCAAGCACCTGACAAAGTAACTCCGCGTAGGAGTAGATTCATCCTAAGCCTGTGAAAGAAAGGTTCCAACGCAAACACAGAGCATCAGTGATAGCTGACACCCTTGAAGAATTGATCTGGACAGATTGACGGGCCTCGACCTCAAACTATTCACCTCCATAATCGCACAGGGATTAGCATATAACAGGCGGATCGATAGCCGAAACTGTGAGCCGAAGCCCGGCAAATACAGGACAGCTTCTAAAGAATGATTGTTCACCTAATCAAATGACCTGGACTCATCTAGTACAGATTCGGCGTCGACTTTCTCAATGATTAAGTGTATTAATGTGCAAACTATACTGAATAGTACTACCCTTTACAGCACAAGTCTGTTCGGGGCAAATAAGACCAGGCAGGACAACCTGAAGATGATTTGCTAAATCTTGGCGAAAATCTTAACTTCTGCATTTAACATAGTTAAAAGGTGAAAGTTACCTATCCCATCCCCATCACGCTTTCTCATGCAAACCAGCTTGATAATCCTCCGGGTAAAATACTGATATATACACCTGTTCCTAAATCAGAAATGAAACACGACAGTCAGCAAGGGGACAAAAATTGGCAGCAGCCTGAAGTACACCTCGTAGGGCAAACCATCGATTCCAGGAAAGTTATCCAGCCCGACGTGCTTCAGGTCCTTCCAAACCTAATCCTCTTCTATACCACCTTCGCACCTAGCCCTTTTAGTCGTTCGAAGGCGAGAAAACCCTACTAAATAGGCGTCGAAATGAGCAAAATACAAACCAGGCTCCCTGGTGAACAGATCATGATAAAAAAAAACGAAACGCCTCCAAAATACCTTCGTTTGCAGTCATGAGACATTAATCCGGCAATGTGACACGGGCAAGGTGTCGATCAGTAGCCCGTCGTAGTTCCCATGCACGCAATTCAGCGGCCATATTTGTTGCTTCTTGAGATTCGTTTTACCCTAGACCTAATTACCAAAACCTGCCACTCCTTGAAAGTCAAGGCGGACAGTTTAGCCTTAACTATTGTAAGTTCAGTGTTATCCCACACCTCCACTGCCTGATCTAATCTAGCTTCTAGTGTCGCGAAAGCGACACTAGATTCCAAGTTCTATGGACGGCTAAAGACAACTGAAGAGGATCTAATTTATTTTTAATATGTCCCTACAGTTTATTCCCAATTATAGCACCCGTCATTTCTCGTATTAACTAGTAGATCCTGGAAGTCTTTCGCTTTGAATATCGAGGTGTTGAGCCTCCAGTTACTAGTTGACTAGGGTTTAAGCTTATCTAAGTTTACCCGACCCCGAATTAACTTATGGTCCGTGTAATCTATATTGTGGACGCTTGGACTTCATAGTGGCCCTATGTGGACTTTTCTAATTAGGAGCCGGTCGAGGTAGCTTCAAAGCTGTATCGAACCGGAACCGCGTCTAGCTGTCAAAGTCCATACTCTATCACAGGGCATTTTGTTTCAAAACTTGTCGATAAGATCAACCTTATCCACAAATTAGCGGTACTTCACAGCATTCTGCTCTTTGTAAGTACCTCTATTAGAATTACTCTCTCGATTAAAATTGGGATTCAGAACCGCGTTCCAGACTCCAGCTAAGATAACTTGCCGAGAAGTATTCATAAAACGATCGATCCGATGAAAGAATCAAATCCACTTATCATAGTAATTGGGCGCATAAACTCCGATGAGTCGAAACACCTTATCTTTTATGGTAACCTCCAAAACACAGAATCTTCTTTCTAGATCCATAAAGAAATGGTCAACCTACGCATCTAAAGAGCGCTTAACAAGCCAGGAAACGCCTCGCGAGCGAGTATCAAAGTATGCTGAATAAATATCTCACTCCTTAGTCAACACACCTATATAATCACTTTGAATAAGGTGGGTCTCCTGTATACAACATATATCAATTCCCAGGCGTGAGAGATTACGATCAACCTTCAATTTACGGATATGGGACATTTAAACTAGCTAAATTGAGAGTCAGTATAGAGCTTTAGGATTGAATTTCCTCAACGAACATTGACGAGTCAAGATGTCGATGGCTCGTCCCATAGAACAATCACCCATCTGATCGCTAATGGAGTCGGCGTATGTTATTTGGGCCACCCTATATAGAGATGGGTGCATTTTTACAGGGACCCTCCCAACACAAGATTTCCGTATCTCTTTTAGGTCAGCATCTCTGACTATAGATTAGGGGGTGTAATATCGAAGGAAGTGATCGCTTCCTCTATCATATTCTAGACACTTTTTGCCTCCTCTCGAGTCCGAAGAACTGATACTAAACGTTTTGTACTGGGGAAGTTTAGAGGGTTTTCTACAGATTTCCCCTCCACCTCCCTAAAATCGATCAACTTTCTGAGGTCACTGGGATTATAGCCCTTTGTCCTCTCACACCGGTCTCAGTGATACCCATATTTCAGTCCCATTTAAGAAAAGTGTTTTTTCCCTCTATTATCGATGGAGGGGTTTATTTGCCTTTTTTGGTTAGCGGTAGCAGGGGTGGAGGCGGAGGAGGCATGTCTAATTTCATGAAAGTAATTGGAGAGGTACCTTTGGAGGAGTTGGAGAGCTGGAGTTCAGTAGAACAGGGTGGGTGTTCGTAGTTTTTGTATGGGTAGCAGGAGGAGTTCACTAGGGGGGATGCTGAGAAGAAACGAAGGGGGGGGGGCTGGAGAATGTGACCGGGGTTTTCTTAGTGGGGCTTAGTAGGAACAGTTTATACGCTCATTCAAGGAGTGGGTGGTCATAGGAAGGAGGCATGTTTTTTTGTCAATGGACAAGAGCTGGACAATTTTGGAGGAGAATCGGGGTCGATTTGTTTGGGGTTGGCTTAGGGCTTGTTTTTTAGTCGGGGCTGGTTTTGAGACATGCCTAGTCTTATCGTCCCATCCCTTGGTTAGCGAACTTGCTTGGTGCTTGATGAATGCAGTAGCAACCTAAAGCAAGCAGCACACGGGGAAATTGTAAATCAATTTCCTACACAAGGATATTATATGTCGACGGGTCATTACATAGTGAATTTCCCAAATCTGACCACCCCGTTTCCATCGGAGAAAATCACTCCTTAACCAGAGGTGCAGACCTAGGACCTTTGCCCTGTCTCTCAGTTGTTCCGGATCTTTTCAGACAAATCCGTAATCTTGAAAATTCTGCCGCACACGAATCACAGAGACTAAACTTTAATTAATGAAGATGTCGTCGACATATGCTGACGTGAAACTCTTCATTTCCTTATCTTGAGACGTTATCGTGGCAATAACGATTTCATAATTCCCAGTCGATTAAGGCAAAAACGCTTGCCTTTGGTAATCACTGTTTGAACAGGTCACCATGCTTTATCAACGTGAATTAGTCGGTATGCATCCTTTAAATCTAAAAGCATAATATCGGCGCCTTGTTGCCGCCACTCTGAGTCTTTGCGCGTACACCTCTACGTTAGCAATAAACGCATCGACATAGCCATTCAGTTTCCAATAGTCAAGTCCTGGTCGGACCTTCTGCTTGTGCTCCTGCACAACCGCCATCAAGGTAATTAACCCCTTTGGAGGGTCAAGTTCTTACTCAGGATATAGTAATAGTCATACGTTACGTTGCCACACTGAGAGTTCTTAGTGGTACGCTTCCCGGTCGTGATCAGGCACTGTATTTGTTAGCTCTCTGGGAGAATGAGCACTAGTTTATTCCCACGACGCAGTCTATGCTTTTGTACTCCGATCGAATGTTACAATAACGTCAGGGTTATCGATCGAAATAGCGGCACACTTGTTCTAGATTCCGAAGCGCACGTCACCCGATTCAGTCACATGAACGCCTCCAAGCTCCTTAATCGCATCAATTCCAAAAAGGATATCGAATACTAGCAACCTCCCGTACACGATCAAGACCTCAATATCCACGGGCTTAACTTGCTTTACAACCAGCTTAATTTTTCCGTATGTTAAACACTTCAGTCTTCTTTTGTCTGCGGTCAATACCCCACCTCTTTCTGCCCCCAGTAACGACAAACAGCTCTGCTCACCAGCGTCTGTGAGCATCAGGAACCCACCAGAGCCGTTAATTCTATTAATAATTGAAGTCTATTACTCGGACTCCAAAGCTCTGTTTCTATTGGATAAACCTAACGATCTCTCAGTTCTTTCATTTCTTCTTTTTCTGTATTTATTTCATGATAAATATCATAAAAATGTGGTACAGGACCGTAAAGGTTGGTTATCTAAAACATTTGCTAACTAATCTAACTCAGCTAGTTTCATTCGTGACCATTATTCACCAAATTACCATTTTATACTACATTCATAAACCATACATCAAAAGAATCCATACCATGACTAACCTACTTTAACCCCATATATATATATATATATATATATATATATACAATATGCAATGGGTGGTTGGGCAATAAACATTTTATATACAAAAGAAAAAAATATATAATGGAAAAACCCGTGTTAGTTAAAATACACCCCCATTTCAAAACTGTGGTAGGTATGCAGATTTACCAGTCGAAAATTGGTTGATATAGGCCCAAGACCCCAACGCTTTAATACTTTCACAAAAATAAAACTTTGGCCTAATGAAATCAGTCATCCACTAGCTATGATATGAATTTAAAATCAACCGCTTGATCCTTGCTCAGGACCATCACTTTCGCTACAGTCGATCTCTTCGGTTCGCTAATTATCTTATTAGGCATAAATATCTGATATTTTCTATGAACTTTTATCGTCCTATGCAGATTATCCCAAAGGAGTTATAGTTGTATTTGCATTTCTTCTGGAGAGGTCCACTAAAAATCAGATTTCAATAAATTGCGTGCAATACAGTAAATACTTTATAACCACATCGTATGTATTTGACATTCTTCAGATAAAATATCTATGAAACTTAATTTTTATTTATAGCTAATTTGTAGAAGGTGATTACAATGCAAGAATGTATCGGGAAAAAGCGGATTAAAAACAAGATAAGACAAATCCTGCATTGTAATTGCTTCAGATAAATTATCCCCACCCGCCCCACCATTTTGTATAAAATCTGAAATAAATTATCCACTCTATGCCCATGATGAGGCGTTCTCTTTAAGTTTTCCTTTCTTCTTTCTATACCGATTGATACGTTTTTGTTTTTGGAGGGAGATCATTTTAATTCTTTCGGATTTTTACTTTTTAACTTTACTGATTAAGATGTTATTTTATATGAATTGGTGTAAAACTAGCGAAGCATATTTTTTCCATCATTTTTGACGAAGGGTGTGCACTTGTAGACAAATAGACACCAATTCTGCTATTTTGGAATCCAATTACTCCATCCTAAATGTTGGTGAACTCCTTTGTAACGGATTGTCTACATTAACACATAACGATAACAGGAAACAAAGGTTAGAACTGTCATACACTCTTGGTAATTACGCATCTAAATAGCCATGAAACGTTTTTTTTTCTATGACCTCATTTTGTGCGCTAAGCTGCAAAGCTGTTCCTGCTTTTCTGGAACAAAAACAAATCGCCATTTTTGTACTTTACGGTGGTAACCTGTCATATCAAGGGAGATAACTTATCAGCTTATTTTTATATTTATTTACCAACACATGTAATAATGTTATAGCAGATATTAAGGTCGATTATGGATTTCTATAACAGACAACCATATATATATATATATATATATATATATATATATATATATATATATATATATATATATATATATATTCAAAACATAAACTTATATGAACATTAGAACAGCCTACGCGAGTAAATAAGCGTTTCAATGTAAACATATGCCACGGGACTGTAGTTGATTTTATATCCTCGAGGGGATGTGCTGACATTGAAACGCTGCTTAAATAGCGTCGGCTGTTCTAATTTTTATATAGGTTTATTTTTTATAAAGCTCTACTTTTTATTGAGCACTTTTGAAAAAAATATTGGTTTTTAACTTCATCTTATAAACGGAATTAATTAATTGATATTTATATATTTATATAAAATATATATATATAAATATAAAATATATAAAATACACGCGAATAAATACATAGAGACATAAATCAAAGGAAACCCGCCTCGCAATTGCAACGATGCCATTTAATCTTAATAAGGAATTAATAAAAATCTGTCAACTACGTGTATTAGTATACACTGCTACTTGGCTTTACGTGTATTAGTATACACTGCTACTTTACTTTACGTTATTAGTATACACTGCTACTTTACTTTACGTTATTAGTATACACTGCTACTTTACTTTACGTTATTAGTATACACTGCTTATACGTGTCCTGTTTGTTTGTATTGCTAAACACTTTTTCTGTTAATTTTTATTGTACGTTTATTTGATATAGGTTCTGTAATTTACCAAATGGCAATTTGACCGCTATCCTTTAACTTCTCATTAAGAGGGCACAGTATAGAACACAAGAGACCTAGACGGACATACAGAAGATAATAAGAAGTGATGAAATAAGTTAGATAATACATACAGATATCATTAAGAGCATGCACGCCTTGTTTCAGATCGATACATGTTCAAACGTAAAAAGAGAATAAAGTTAGATCGATCTTTAGACGGGGTCTGAACATGAAGCCATGGAGTGCACCACAAGTGACGAATGTGTAAAAAGGTCAAATATCATATGTGGATAAAATAGAAGAAATGAATTCAGATAGATTTCTTCTCTTTTGCCATTCTCATCGTTTTAGGGTGGAAATGTATAAATTTAATGATGTTGAATATGTTTTTGTTTATTTTGTTTCATCACATGTTTAATTCTATTCATTAACTGTAACTTTGACAACGTGTATACATTTTTATTCTGCTGAGGAGTGCACAATAATTTCCGTATGTTTTATTATATTGATTATTATTTTTTGTTATCTTTTGTATTTTTGTACTTTGTATTTTTGTATTTTTTTTATTGTTTACTTATTTTTATTACAAAATATAAATAAATTAAGAAGTTGGACGTAAGAGTACCTTTACGGTAAGTATTCGCTCCCGTTAACATTTGTTTTTTTTGTATTTGGAAAACTATTATATAAATACGTTTCATCATTTTTTTTATTATTATTATTATTAATTATTATTATTATTATTATTATTATTATTATTATTATTATGATTGTGGTTGTGGTTGTGGTTGTTGTTGTTGTTGTTGTGATTGTTGTTGTTGTTTCTACTCAATAATGGTTATCACACAAGTCATCGTCATTGATCGCTCACTGACAACAGCTAGTGGTGTTCCTTAGAGTGACAACAAGCCTCTCTAGATTTTCAGTACTCTCCGCAAATCACTTTGCGGTATCGCAACAGCCGCCTACCATTGATTTCTCGCTGGCAGCGATCATTGGTCTACACTTGAATTTTGGTGGCAATAAGCCTCCCTATGGTCGCAGCACTATCCGGACTCTTTCCGTTGAGGTCTGGTTAATGTTGTCCTTTTCTGGTTTTCTCATACTACTTGACCCTCTACGACTATTCTGTGTGGTGTCAGCCGAGGTTAGCGCCATCATTTTTTGAGGGGAAGGGGGGGGGCTTATGATATTTATTGCAGTTTCTATTCCTCGGTCCATGCAGTGGTGTTTTGCCTGGTTTGCTTTTTTTCTTATTGTAACTTCCATGTGACTGGTTACTGTCTGTAGCTTATGCGGGTTGGTTTCCACATTCGAAGATTTTCCTTGTAGCTATTTTGAACATTGCTGTCATTTGTATAGTCTCAGTGATCCTTTTGTTTCCAATTTCTCCTAGTCTTTTCTCCAGTTTTTTTTTTTGACTTTCTTCATGCTCTATATTCTTTTCTGTTCTCTGGCAAGTTCCGTGTATTTAGTTCGTTTGCTGTCTCCTTGATCTTAACTCTGTGGGCTGATGAAATAGACATAATACTCTCTCACAAACAGAACAAGCGCCCTAATATACACACTCATATATTCACGTCTATTGCATTTATACACACGTGAACACAGACTGTCTAGCCGACACAAAGGTGTGAACTTAATTTCTCCTTACACACAAAACATCTCCTATTAAAACAGAACGTCCTATTGCATCTCTGAACTGTCTTATTCTAATTCTGTGTATTTCGTAGTCTTCAGTTTTCAATGAAATTTTTTTTTATTTTGTACGGATAGATTTTTTCATTTATTTCAATCATAACGCCCTATACTTACACATTACGATCTGCGGGTTTAACTTAAGTGTAAGCATAGACGAAATCGCTATTTCAAATTTAAGCGTGACAGACACCAACAGCGCTATTTTACACCCCGACCAGCGATAATAGCCATGTAATGAAAGTCTATATTTCTCAAATTTCTGTGAATCAATTTCTGATTTTTTTTCAGAAAATCTGACAGGTGGTAGCAACAAATTGGGCTTGTGTTTCGTTATTTGTTGTGATTAACGCTTATTTTTTCAGGAATATTAGATCTAATTGCGCTTTATATCGGCAACAATTATAAGGCGTTGAAAGCCATTCTTGTGGATGAAAAAGCAGTTTTAATCAAATAATCTGTTAAGAGTACCTCTCGTGGTACAATTCCTCCCGAAATAGGTTTTTATGTTAATACTAGGAAAACATTCCAGAAGAACTATCATCAAAGAAGAAACGATAATTTGTTAGGATTTACAAGGTTTTCACTTATCGTGATTTGAGGAATATTGTTTGTCAGCCCCGTAGAAGACTTAGAGTATTAAGATGGTCGTCCTGATGTACCGAAATTCACAAGGAATCCTATCTATAGTTATTATGAAAGCGCCACTAAAAAGGCCTCATTTTATGGCAAGACACAAAGCCTGGGGACGGAATGGTCAAGGACATATTTGAAGATGAGTCGCGTTTTTTCACTGATGAAACACGGTCAACCCTTGATAAACCTGACGGCTGTGAAAAATGTTGATGTATTTCGAAGATAAGCGTCACTATCGTTTGAGGAATCAACAACAGAGTAGAGTTGTCCTGACATGGGTAGGCATCATCCAGGATAGATTGCTCGTTCCATCATAGTACACAAAGTAGTAAAAGTGAAATAATATTCCGCGCCTTGGTTATATTACATAACTATTTTGGTACTACGCGACATTGTTTTCACGTATGACAACGCGTGCTCTCACTCTGCTCGTGATACTTAAGCTTTTCCCCCTGATTTAAACCCGATTAAAAACTGTTTGGCTATCACCAAACGATACTTTATGCTGATGTTGCGTCAATTTTCATCGTAAACAATCTCATTGAAAGCATATACTGCAGCATAGACACCCCCACTTCCACAATTATAAAGATTGACTGATTCCATGAGGATTAAACTTGTTGATATGTGGCGTACTCAAACGTGTGTCATACACGCAGTAACCATGTTTCTGTAATTACTAAAAAGCATTAAATTCTACGATGATCGTTCATATCTTATTTTTCGTTCTACCTTTTAAACAGACTTCAGACGTGACCCACACAGACTGAAGGAATGCATGCCCTGTAAATAAAGGTTATTATTCATAACTTAATAACTCCAAAAATGATGGAAGAGAGCGATACATTTATTCAAAGTTATTAACGTTCTAAATCACTTAAGACTGGAGGGGGGAAGACAGAGAGAAAGTTAGAGATCGAGATTAAAATCACTAATTAGTTATATCCTGTCAGCCTATGTCACTACACGCACAATACCTCGCGTGCTTCAAAAACGGACTATCACTGCTTCGGTGTTTGCCATGTGTCGTCATATATGTTTTAATACATTGACATCAGTCAAAGTACGTTTAATCCTGAGAACATCAAGTTGACCTCTGTTAACCCCGCGGCCGTACGATTTTCTGTTATTCTCAACTAACGTTGAATATGTAACATATGTAATACAACTCCATACCGGTCATGTGGATAAATAATGCGCTTCTTCAATAAATATATTAGTAAAGTCTGAATTGATCCTTATTTTGTATATTTATTCTTTATTTCATTCAACGAAGGTAAAAGTTTGACTATTTTCATTAAAAATATATTACCTCCGGTCAGTAAAAATTAAATCATTTTAATGTATAAGTTTGTAGTCAGCCTATCAAATAGGCGTAAAGTGAAGAACCGAAGGCCAGAGGAGTGGTCAGTATTTACTTAAGGAAGTTATAATGCGTGTCAGATAATAAGACTGGCAGCGATAACGTTAGTCAAGGCTTTATTCAGGTTGATTCATCATCTCCCCTACACAATGCTATTATCGATGGTAGGAATATAGATTTAAACTTGACAGAAGGACGAAAATGCTATTTCAGACCTAAGCGTAACTGACCGAGTGCAATTTTATTTCAAACATCAGATCTGAAATGGAAGCCTTACATAAAATTGTTGGATCATTCTACCGCTCCAGAAACTACCTTACTCCTGACCTGCATAAGAAACAGATACGTCCTAAAGTTGGGTAATGCTGCCATATCTTGGAAGGTGCTGCTCGAATCAATCTTTCTTGTCTCGACAGAGTGCGAAAACGATTTCGCAATCTAGTTAGAGATGAACTCGTCTCTACCTTGCCGCCTCTTTCAAACAGAACATATTTTGCTAGTATCCTTCTATCGTATCGTTATGTTCATAGTAGATGCTCGGCTGAGCTCTAATATCTGTCTCCTCTCCCTTGTAAAACATCCATAACTCGCATAGCTACAACCACAGCAAAGCACACTCCTTTTTATTTCCCTCTCTCTCTCTCTCTCTCTGTACCAAAAAACAAACAGAACTTCCATGAACAAAGTTTTTTCTTAGTGCATCCCGCCTGGCTGCTTCCCCACCGACTGTAACATGGTCGTCTCTAAGTCTAAACTTAACAAATACTTGTTGAGCCATCCACTTGGATAATCAGTTTCTCTTAATTAATCTTCTGTCCATTCGACTCATTGTTTTCAATCTTCTCATGGTGTCGCTACTCGTCTAATCTACAATCTCTTTGAACCTTATCCTCGAGTTGCACCGGAGCCCTCATAAGCGATGAGCCATTAGTGAAAAAAAGCGTTACAACAGACAGAGCCTTTTATAAAAATGCATGGACGCATTTGAAATAAAATGAGACCATTTAATCTGCGCTTTTTGTAATGACATTTGTATTTTAAACTGAAGCGTGACAGATAAAGATGCGATAATGTATTTAAAAAACTTTTCTCTTGTCGAGCCCATTTTTTAATATTTTAAAACAATAATTTTAAAACAATGTAATATTACTGACTGTCGGGATTCCGGAAAAATTCCACCGTGCTGTCTGCAGCAATCTGTATACTTTATTTTTTATAATAACATCCGTTTAAAATGATGTTTGTCAGTGTCAATACTATTTGTCTACCGTGAAAATGATTATCATTGTCAGATAAATATTTTTAATTAATAAAACGAATATGGCACTTTATTTATTTAACATTTTAGCAATTTAATTCTACAAAGAAATACTAAATAATAAAGAATTGTCAGCTCAATATTCTTCAAATTATTAGAACACATTTCAATTTTTAAAACGTATTTATTTAAAATTGTACTGCATTGGTCAACGGGACGACATAACTTGGTTTGGAACAATTAATTTTAAAACGGATAACATCCGGATTATTTTCCCTTGGCGACATATGATTACTCACCAATCAGCATATTTGGTGATCGGACGATCTAATTTTTTAATGTGTGTGAAAGGTGATAATGTACGTACGAACATGACGCACCTTAGCGTATTATTATAAAGATACTACCCCTCTCACAAGTTTTCAATACTTTTTTCTTCCCCTTTTTCTTCCTAAAATATTCGAGCTTTATTTTCAGTAACTGGCATTTATGTATTTAACAGCCGAGAAATCGAAAAATATATATATATATACGACGAATAACTTTTAGCAAACCTAAGAACATTTAACCTGCATACTTTTACAGTTCTGAAACTATTAGGAACTAGTTTTTATTTCATAATTCGTTTGGTAGCGTCGAAAGCTTTTTAAAAAGTGGTCGAACACGTGCGACTATAAACTTCGAGATACTGCAACGCATTTTGAAACAAAGGAAAAATCTAAAGCATTTGTATTTAAAAAAAGTTAAAAGTATACACATCGGTCGAAAATTAAAATTTAATGCGTTTGTAGGCAATTATTAATAAGATTTGTTTTTAATTATTGATCTCTCTTTTGTTAATTATAAGACACAGAAGCTAAAGCCAAACCTGACGGCGGAAATAAATAGGCCGGTATCGACGAAATCTTATATTGAAATTTAAAAACAAAAACTTTTAGATTGTTTCAGAACTTTAAAACTATGCAGCTCGGTAGAGAAATATTCTCTTGCGGATAGTAAATGATATTTGTTGTATATATTTGTTTCGCTTTCTCGGCTGTTAAGTATACTACATTAATGTCAACCAACATTAACTGTTCCTTCCCCCTTTCTTGCCATTTGACTTCAATACCTTCTACAATCTTCATTTCACAAAACGATGCAAACCGTTTTTTTTTATCCGGCGAGAGCAAACGAGTTACGTCGAATTGAATCATGTGACGACGAAATCTCGGCAAAAACAAATAAACATTTATCCCATCAGTCATCGTTTGACTAGTCAACTAGCAGCATTCGCCCGATTACTCTCTATTGTCTTTTTGTCTTTTTTGTATTTATTTTACCGCCCTAGTTTTTTTTTCTTAGCAAGAGCCGACATGAACTTTGGCCTCGTGACAGCGAAAGGCCACGCTTGAATCATTGAACGAGGTCATTGCTTATGTCAAATTGCGGATGACATGTGAAAGTCCCCAATGAGGCCAACGGCTTCGGCTCTCATATGTGTGAAGCATTTCATCGCTGCGTTCACAGCGACGACCATCGATCCGGATCGGATTACAAACGCCATACACCAATTACTTGTGACTCGGTTACTTCTACAACTCCTACGGGGTTTTGTAATGAAACTCAAACTTCCACCTGACATTATTACGACGATTAAGAGTGCTTACTTCTAGCTGTTATCCCCCTTTCGGGATCATTACTCTAGTTCTTTTTAGGTCTTTACATCAATCTAAATTGCCCTACAAAAACGTACATTTCAATAAATCTCATAGAATTCAGTAGTATTTAATCTATAATATACTAGCAGACGTTGACCGGGATTAAATAAACACTACTATGTACTTTTTCACTATTCTCATGATACCACATTACTTTCTTTTTTAGTGTCCTCTCAACGTTTCGCCCATCCAGCCAGAAGAAACTTGAATCTTTAAAAATTGTTTGAATTAGTGTCGTATGATATGGTTTAACTTTCATTAAAATCTGATATATGTAGTTAAAGTTTTAAAGGATCTCTGACCCCATAAATCACTTAGGTGAGGGACACATACAGATTCGGAACTACTCCATTGTCAAGAGAATTGTATACATTTGATTGAAATTTTAGCTGAATAGGATATATTTTAAGTTGTAAATGTGTGTGTGACTTCCATAGTTTTTTTAGGAGGGCACTTAGAGATCAACATTGTATTATCTGGAAAAGTATATAAATGATAGAAATGTTATTAAAATAAAATGTATTTAAAGTTTGAAGGGAGTACCATCATCGCTCCATTAGTAGTGCATTGTGAGATTCATGACTACTTCCATTATGTTCCACGTAAAATATGACATGGGAATACACTTTTACTTTTTATACCCCGTTCTATGTGGACCCCACACACACTGAGACAGTGTACTTTATATAGCGATATGCGTTTGTCTTTTCACTTTGTGCCTCTCTGTCTGGATATACACTTAAAAACAAGTCCATGTAATAAGATCAAACAGTACTTTTCTCGATTAAAATTTTACGAGGAATTCAATGGTGTTTCTAATTTTGTATCATGCGTTTTTATTATAATATCGTAAATTTGAGTTCGCGCCGTTTATGCATGAATAAAAAAGTAGACATTTTACTTGATTTATTTGACTTGCGTTTTGTTTTAAAAACTACTAGTATGTGGTTCTGAGGTTGAAGCAAGAATCCACACGCGCTCTTATCAATTCCCAGGTACCGCCAGATTAGCTGCTGTTATATTAATAATATATATATATATATATATATATATATATATATATATATATATATATATATATATATATAAACTGTGTTTCTCGCTTAATTGAAGATCATAATATTGTTAATAATTTCAATAATATGAATCGCACAAGTTTGAAATTTTGCACACTGAAAGAGTGCTCCTAAGTAGGTAAGATACAAAATATTTTGCAAATCTATACTATATTTCTAAAGTGATAGACATTTATGTATTTGATAGCCATTTTTACTGTTCTCGCTTTATTTCAGGTTTGTTAAAATACAGTCCATAGGTGATAAAAAACTTGACTTAGCAGGGTTAATTATTTTAATCATTTAAATCATAAGAAACAATATGAATAAAATGTAAGGAAGAAATCACCAAATATGCACCACAAAATTGAATCATTTATTATAAACATCCCATTTCTTGAAATTACCCTCTGCAGTCTTCTATCAACAGATACAGTCAATCTGTTGATTTTGGAAGGTGTTATTCTACTAGCAACATCAACAATTTTATTCCAGAAGGCATCTTTTGATGTAAATTATTGTCCTCATTCATAAACCTTTAAAATTGACCAGAGCTGCTCAATCGGGTTTAAGTCAGGAGAACAAGGCGGCCAAATCATGAGACTTGATGCCCAGAGATGCGAGGAAGGTAGTCGTAGCCTTTGCTGCATGAGATGGAGCATTGTCGTGTATAAAAATCAGTTGACGTAGACGAAGTAAAGGCAGGTCGTCCAGCCAAGGTGACAAATGCTCATCTAAGAACGATGCTTGGCTTGTGAGTTTCACACCCTCTGGCACTCGGAAAGGTCCAATTAATTTATCACCTATGATATCCGCCCAAAACATAACTCCCCCGCCACCTTGTTGGCGACGAACGCGATGCAGCTCCGGTAGGACTCCAAACTTTAGCCCATCCATCCGGACCATCAAGTGTGGCTCTAGCTTCATCTTTGAATAGAACCTGTTGGAAGTCTGTTTTAATAAATTTTTCTGCCCACGAAATGCGTTTTCCCTTATGGGTTTTGTTCAAGGCAGGCCTGGAAATGGGCTTAACGTTCCTGGCCATCTCATTCAATACACTGCATCTGGTCTTCCTGGACATCGGAACAACGCCAGCTTTGCCAAAAATGGAAGCGCTAGTGTCATTTGGTTTCTTAATGCTCTGTCTGCGTATTTTTCGCATATCGCGAGGGGAAATGCTCATTCTTGTACCCTTATCTTTCCTTGGTGCAGTGTTGGGCTTCTCCACAAACAAAATCAAGGTTCTCTTATCCCTTCCCAGTTCCTTGGCTAAATTAAGAAGTTTCAGTCCTTCTGCAAGGCTAGCTACAACCCTTTGCCTTTCAGTAGCAGTCAAACGTCGATTTTGGGGCATTTTTACAAACCTGCAGTAAAGCGAAAAACAGTAAAACTGGCTAAAAAATGTATAAATGTCTATAACTGTAGAAATATTGTATAGATTTGCAAAATATTTTGGTATCTTACCTACTTAGGAGCCCTCTTTCAGTGTGCAAAATTTCAAACTTGTGCGATTTATATTATTGAAGTTATTAACAATATTATGATCTTCAATAAACCGAGAAACACAGTTTATATATATATATATATATATATATATATATATATATATATATATATATATAAATGGCTATTTTTTCTTTTCATTTAGCGTTTATTCCTATTTTAGTCACGTAAATTATTTAAAGTGAAACAAGTTTCGGCATTACTTATTATGAACTTATATTTCTTTACTTAAACCGTGTTCTAGTAAAAAAACAAAAACACAAAAGTAAATATTAAAAACCCAAAGTTATATCAATTTTCATCGTACAGGTAAAGGAAGTTATCGATCTTTCTTAGCTTGCATACTTCGTTGTTTATATAGATGGCGACTATATTTTTCACCCCACTTTACATTTTAGAAGGTTATGTGTACAATAAAACTTGCCATACCATCTCTCAGGTATTACCTTTTCCATTTATGAGGTGATACTTCCGGGTATTACCTCCATTATCTCGGAGAGGTATTTCCAATCAAGCATACCCACATCCTTTGTATGTGCGTGTGTGGAAGTGAAGAGATACTCCGACGCTTTTCCTTTTCCTTTGGAGGTATGTGTAGTTTATTTTTGTTACTCATAATACATTCCCCCCGAGCATTACCTTCTCTATTTTTTAGGGGGGAAGGATAATATATGTTCGTTCATCACAATATCATCGTCCCAGGATGACGTTTTCTCTGTTTTAGGGGGTTGGGGTTGTTCACAATCTATTCTGTTTCATGATATTATCCTCCCAATCATTAACTCCTCTTTTGGTAAGAGGGGGTAGTGTTCATTCGTCATGATATAATTCTATTAGTCATTACCTCTTCCTGTAGGAGTCAATGTATGCAGTGTGTTCATTATAATATCATGCTCCAGACCTAGCAAAAGTATGCTACTATATATATATATATATATATATATATATATATATATATATATATATATAATATGTATATATAATATATATATTAATATGTATATATAATATATATATATATGATATATATAACATATATATATATAAGATATATATAATATATAAGATATATATAATATATAAGATATATATAATATATATATATAACATATAATATATTTATATATATAGTATATAATATATATATATTTTATTGCTAGCTACCATATTGCAGAATGGTTCTTGGATGTATTGTTTAGATAGTATTATTATTATTTTTATATTTTTTTATTATTGTTATAATTAATGTTATTTGATATGCAAATTACTATATCATACGGTAGTCTTAAGGGTAATATATTATTATTATTATTTTATTATTATTATTATTATTATTATTATTATTATTTATGTATATATTAGTGATATTTTAAGCTGAATTATTTCGACACTTGATTATTGGGGAAATGGTCGTATAATCAGTACCATTGGAGAGCCATGAATATTATAACTGTCCTGTTTTTAAATCTCCTAAACAGTTACATAGTAAACAGCTGATGATCCTTGTTTTTGTTTCACTCTTAGATAATCAACCCCCCCTTTAAAAAATTTTTTTATTTATTTATATTTCTTCATTTATTAATTTTCCAACGAATTTTAAGTCTGACATATCTTGGATTTAGTTAGTTTGTCTGGGAATTTTAACTGCATTTTACTTTCTTTTCTTTTTTTTTAATGACTAAAAGCTTCTTTAGACTATATATATATACATATATATATATATATATATATATATATATATATAGAGAGAGAGAGAGAGAGAGAGAGAGAGAGAGAAAAGAGGGTAGTGCAGTATTAGTGCAGTTCCAACGAGAGAAACGTATATATGTAAAGGAGTAAGGCTACCAACATTTGTAAAAGTTTTTTTTCAACATGTATTTATTATTTTGTTATTTTATCATTTTATCATTTTATCATTTTGTGTAACGCGTTTCAAGCGGTGGTCCGCTGTGTGAGTACGTGTTTTGATAATTTTATATCTTTTATTTTTTTTATTTCTTATTTTTTCTTGCTTCTTTTAGTCAAAGTCGTGTGTGTTTTTGAGTACGTGTGATTTTTACCTTTATTTTATCGGTCATCTTCATTTGTTGGGGTACGGAGATTTTCATTTGAAATGTATTACTTTTATTGGCCTGTCTCGCGCGTGCGTGTGTGCGTGCACGTGTGTGGTCTGTTCTGAATCTTGTACATAGGTGAGCGACATATATACCCCCCACACAAAAACGCGCGCACACACACACACACACATATATGTGTATACACACCCACAGGCATATAAAGAGGTAGAGAAAGGTTGATAAAAGTGTGTGTTTTTAGAGTTATGATCTGTTCAATGCTGGATTGAATTTAAATATGAAGTTTTTTTCTTGTGTTAGTAAGTAGGTGTAATCCTGGCTTTGGAAAATTAGCATTATTTTAAATTTTCCTCCGCTGCATGAGTGAACATGTTGGGAGACGATTAATTTACGGTTTTCTTTGATTTTAATGTTGCTTTTATGTAAAGATACTCTATTATTAAATGTTTTGATCGCACCTATATAAGCGTTGTTACATGTTGTACATTCTAGCACATAGACAACGTTCTTGGAGGTGCAGTTAAGGTATTTTTTATTGTGAATGTTTGTGTAGGGTGTTTAAATGTGTATGAATTCCCCTCTATTATTATGTCACAGACCCCACAGCTTTCCTTGTTGCATTTTGTGACCCCTTGTATGGTTGAGTTTGGATGAGGTTAAAATTTGTTTGAGTTTTTTTTGGTTGGCGTTTGCTTTTTATTATTTTCGTTGTTTTTAATATGTTGTTTAGTGTATTGTTATGGTTGAGTAGGATTAGGTTTGTTGTTATTTCTGTGAATAATTCTGAATTGTTTTTGTTGTGTGTATAGATCTATGCTAATATTTGTTCTTTGTTTCGTTTTTTGGGGATTCGTAATTGTTCTAATGGAATGTTTTCTGCTAGTTCTATACGTTTGTGTATTATTTGTAGCGGGTATCCTCTTCTTGTTAAAGTTTTCCGTAGTCTTTCCAGTCGGACAATCTGGAGGTCTTTGTCACTGACTATAGTACATATCCTGCGTGCTAGGGAGTAGGGTATAGATTTTAGGCAGCTTTTTGGGTGATGGCTTTTAAAATTGAGATATTGTTGGTTTAGGGTAGATCTTTGTGATTATGTGAGTGTATTTAATTTTAATCAGTACATCTGTTTGACTGTGTTCAATGGTGAATTTAATATTGGGGTGTAGGTTTTGTAGTTTTGCTGTGTAATTTATTGATGTCCCCCCATGTGGGTTCCCAGAGGATAAAACAATCATCCAGGTATCTTTTCCAAGATTTTATAAGAGAGTTTGAATATTCTGTCCATATATTTCTTCTATTTTTTAATACACGATCTTCTCTAGGTAGGCCAGTGTTAGGGTGGCATATGTTGGTGCCATTTTGGTTCCCATTGCTGTACCTAGAATCTGGATGTAGTTTTTTTTATTAAATTCAAATAAGTTATTGTTGAGAATAATGTCCATGCTGTTTGGTGAATCTGTGGTGTAGTATTTGTGGGTGTTTGTCCATCCAGTGTTATATTACCTGTTTACCTAAGTCATGGGGTATGTTGCTATATAATCTGCTGATGTCAAATGTGACTAATTTAGTCCCGGGATTTACTATTTGTTGTAAGGAGCCTAGGAAGTGTATGTCGTCTCTTATGTAGCTCTTGACTTGATCGGAGAATGGTTGTAGTAATATGTCAATTAAGTTACTCAGTCTGCTTGTTGGGCATGATGGTCCTGCTACTATGGGTCTAAATGTAAGGTCACTGGGACTCGGGACCTTAATATATTCTGATGTCTCTGTGTTAATGGCATTTCTTATCTCATTTGATTTATGTATATTAAGTAGTCCGTAAAAGTTCTTTGTTTAAATCATGAAGTTTGTTAGAATTTTTTTAAATTTATTTGTTAATATATGATTGTGTGTTGTGCAATGTTTTGTGATTCTTTAAATAGTGTTGTTATCAATGTTGGTGCTGATTGGTTTGTAGTAATCATTGTTTTCTAGTACCTCTATAATTTTCGATTCATAGTAATGTTTGTCCATGATAACTACCGCACTGCTTTTGTCAGCTTCTTTTATTATTATGTTATTATTATTTAGGGTGTAATCTAGTGCTTGGTTTTGTTTAGATGTTAGGTTACTAGTAGGTTTAGTTTTACTCTGAGGGTTGATGTTCCAGAGGTTTTCAAAGTAAGTGTTTAGTTCTTTCGTATTGTGGTGTTTGTTAGGGAAATATGTTGATTTGTTTCTCACTAATGCATCATCTGTTTTGTTTTCTTTATTGTTTAGTATTTCTATTAGTCTAAATTTGCGTTCAAATTCTTTAAGGTTCTTCCTCAGTTCCGTGATATAACTTTTGGGAGTTGGGCAGAATTTGAGGCCTATTTTAGTATTTCTATTTCCTCCTTTGTAAATGTGTATGTAGATAAATTGATAATTTGGGGTTTTAAATTGTCTAATCTGGGATTGTTGTCCGGGGAGGAGTTTCTAAAAAAATGAAGATTAGTGTTGTTTGTTTCGTTGATTTGAGGAGTAGTTGAAGAGTGATTGCTTTCCATATATTCTGTGTTTTAGAGGATTGTGTTGTTTTCTGGCAAAATTGGTGCCCTGCGTGTTGTTATAATTGGCGTTGTGCGTGTTGTTATATAGGTTTATTTTGGTATATTTGAATGTGTTGTTATTGTGAGTTAGTTGTTTCCTGTTGGGGTATCTAGGTAGAGGTTGTTGATGGTAGACGTAGTTGTGGGGGTTGTATTATTGTGTAAGTGTATGTCTGTAGGAATTGTTGTATGGCTGTTTTGTTTGATGATGTGGATAGTGTTTGAGTATTTCGAATGTATCCGTTGGTGTGTAGGGTGGTTATAGGGTCTGTTCTGTTGTGTGTGGTAGGGTAGAAGGTTGTTATATGAAAGTGTCATCTGTTGGTGTGGTGGGTGTGGGTAATTGTTGTAAGGTTTACTTGGGTGATTTTGGTAGGGGTTGTTGAGTAAGGGTATTTTGTGGTGGTTTGTTTGTGTGGTGTAGGGTGTATGATAGGGTTTTTTTTATTGTATTGGTTGGTGTGGGTGAAATTATTTACGTTAGTGTATGGTTGAGTTGTATGTGTGTTATGTTGTATTTGTTGTGTATAATGTGGTTGCGGGGTGAGCTTAATGAAGATTTGGATTGAAACTGTTGAAAGGGGTGGGTAAATGATGTGGGTATATTTATGTTGTTTCCTTGTGAGTAACTGGGTCTGTTGTGTAAGTATGTTTGTGTGTGGTATGTGTTTTTCTTCTTACCTATGTTTTGTGTTATCCACTGGTTTTGTGTATGTATATATATATATATAAACTAAATTAATAAAAAAAATAACAGTCATCTGACCTGTTTTCAACCACGTCCGCACAATAAACCATTTGCCCGTCCAAAAACAAGTTGGTTTCTTGAACCAGTCATTTTCCGATGAATAGAATAACCAGCCACAATCTCTCACAGTCAGCAAAAGCTGCTCACTTAGACCGATCTGACAGGAGATGAAGAAGAGATAACAACTACTAGTAAATTACTTACACACAAGATCACACACATATCTATATACTGAAAAACGGCAAGCATATATAATACGATGGTCCCAAGGTTATACTGTACGTCTGGATAATTCTAAGAGTCGAATGTAAGGGAAATATTTCAATTCACTTTCTTGTTTTATGTCGGAGCAAAGTAGCTTCTCCTAGTATAAACACCAACACAGTGTTCCTCTTTCGTTTATAATAGAATGTTTTTAATTATATTCGTTTTTGTTAAATTCATTCACAAATAGACAAACGGGCTCAGACCTGAGCGATTGACTCACTGCCGCTCTTCTTTTCTATACCAGAGGTACACATGTTAAATACACATGGTTTAAATCATCTGACGTCACCGTTGAAGTCAACCGTTGTGATCCAATTCAAAACCCACGCACTGGCCCCTAACGTTTCACATATACACAGTCTACATTGACTACTGAACTTATCTACATACATATTCACATTAATAAAAGGTAACACACATATATAAACACACTGAGCCACGTTCCCTACTCTACAAAAGAAATCAATGAACTTTTAAAAATGTACATACACAAACAATTCACTTGTAATAAATAAGGATCATATTTTGTAAATATGTATGTATATATATACATATATATATATATATATATATATATATATATATATATATATATATATATATATATATATATAGTTCGTTCATCCTGTTTTACATTTTCTACTTTAAGACAACTTCTATATTACATTCATTTGTTACCGTAAGTTTTAGTATCCGAAAGACAAAAGACCATCTTCTATATTTAATTCCGATAAGCATTCACGCTACAAGTTCGCAAAGAAATTAGGGGATTTACAGACCTAGAACACCTGGGATGTTAACGGAATCAAAATTACATTGATAAAAACGCCACGTGTCAATAAATAGAGTCAAGTTGAGAATGACGGAATTAAAGAATTACGAGAACCGAGAACGAGGGAAAAGAGCAGTTGTCGAATTGGTGTTGGGGAATATTTCATTTTCTGAGATCAGACAAAATTTGCATAAGCAATGCTCTCTCCTTTTATCGCTCTCTCTCTGTCGCTCTCTCTCTCTCTCTCTCTCTGTCTCCCTCTCTCTCTCTCTCTCGATCTTTATTTTTGGCATTTCGCCAATTTGAACTTAAATCGCGCATGGTCGCTGGTAGATTTGCCTCTTTCTTTAAGTTTAACATTTTAAAGATTCTTAAAAAAATGAACTTTCCCAAATGTATACCTACCAGCGACCATGCGCGATTTAAGTTCAATTTAAAAAGACATTTACACCGTTAGTCCACACAACATCGGGCGTCACTTCTACAAAACCAGGAAGAATTGTTACGAAAAAGAAATAAGGTTAATACCTTTTATTTGTCTAAAGCTCTGACGACGCTTGTGATATCAAGCGAAATTATTAGATATAAAAATCAAGATGAAGAAGAAACAAATATATTACTTTTATTTTTAATTTTTATTTTAATAAAAAATATCTGCATCTAACACATGTTTTTTAAAGGCATTTTGCCTCTTTCTTTAAGTTTAACATTTTAAAGATACTTAAACAAATAAACCTTTCCCAAATGTATACCTACCAGCGACTATGTACGATTTAAGTTCAATTTAAAGCGATATTTACACCGTTAGTCCACACAACATTGGACGTCCCTTCTACAAGACCAGGAAGGATTGTTACGATAAAGACATAAGGTAAATACCTTTTACTTGTCTAAAGCTCTGACGACGCTTGTGATATCAAGCAAAATTATTAGATAAAAAACTGAAAATGAAGAAGAAAATTTTTTTTTTTATCTTATTTTGATTTTAATAAAAATATCTGCATCTAACACATGTTTTTTAGAAGGCATTTTGCCTCTTTCTTTGAGTTTATATATATATATATATATATATATATATATATATATATATATATATTATTTCTTTTTTATTTATTTTTCTTTTTCTCTTTTCTTACTTTTTTAGCCACTTGCATATAACTTATAAATTCTGATGTGTATTATCTGAATATCCGTTATTCTGTGTTTATCTTAAATGTGTTAAATTATTGATATACACTGTCTTATTGTCTGTCTATTGATTTACTACTGAAGAAATTGTTCTAATCACACGCTAGGTGACTTATTATTCAAATTAATTTAGTTTATTTTAACGTCTTAATACTAATAGACGAGGCCGGCAAATGATTTTATCACTATTTTCAAAACAATATATCCCGATCACTCTTGATATTCGGCTAACGATATGCAAATAATAAAAAAAAGTCGTCCTAACGTATAGAAAAGAAGAAAATATGTCTTCAAACCGCGTGGAAAGTCGCGCATGGAAAGGGACCCTGCAATTATCTGCGGTGGGCTTTCCTGAGGCCACAACCCCCATGGACCAGGTCGCGACTAATGGACTGGTTGTTGTGAGCTTATTGACACCAAACAAACACCTACTTTGCCCAACTTACTCTATTACAAAGCAAGCTTGTCATTACAAAAAAAATAAATAAAACTTAAACCAGACACTCAACAAAAAGCACCTTCACCTCCGCCCTTGAAGCTTGCATTCACAAATATCCGGGACTTAGAACAAACATTAACGACGTAGCAACCTTTCTCCTGACAAACTCCTCGGATATCCTAGCATTAAGTGAAAGAAACCTTCAATCCTCAATCTCCTCTCACCACTTTGACATGACTGACTGCTTCCCACTCTACCCTAAAACTCTGACAAACATATGCACACATAGAGTTTTATGTGTGAAGCCGAAATATCACAATATTTGGGAGAAATACCCCCTGCTCAAGTGATTTAATTTCCTTTTTTTTAAACAAATAAAACTGCATCTTGTTTTTCTAGAGTCATTCTAACAACAGGTATTCCCGCATTTTATTAACCTTCTATATATAAGATGTATTTTACTCGAAGCATTGTATATAATACATGTAATAGTTTTTTTTTTAATGATCTGGCATCTCTGCAGCTTTTCGTTTAAGATACCATTTGAAGTTCACAGTTTTTGGAGTAAGAATATTATACCAAAAGTCGACCACAGGGAATCTTTCCACCTGGACTTTAAACATATTTTACAATTTGATACCAATGCTATTTGGTAAACACTCGATTTGGTTCAAACCCTCACCGCATCCCATACGATGCATCACCGAGAGCAGCTGTTGACATCCTCTCTACGATCAGTATATACATAAACAAAAGATATAACTTACAGGTGACAGTTTAAAGAAATAACTATATCACATATGCAACGTTCAATATACATACACAAATAAAAAAAGGTTTGTTTAGAAAGGGTCTACATACAGGTCGGTATAAACAGAACTGGATAAGTGTAAGAGCACCTTGTCTAATTCAGGTTAAAGCGTATGATTGGAATTTGAAAACAAACAGATTTAAGAGGTTATATTTCGGAATGTTTTAGATAAGGATTTATTATTGTTATTATTTGGATTATTCGCACTACTGTTTTAATCTTGGATGTTATTCTCACAACGTTTCGACCGATGTAATCTCCGACCTTCTTTGAGCGCATCTTGCCGATCTCGGGAATTGTAATGTTGAACTCGGGAATCTGTACGGAAGTTCGAATGAAACACGTTATTTAATTCACGGGAGTAACTTGATCTCGTTCCATCAGCCAGGATCAGGTAATTTGTAATTGTATTCTTAGTAACGTCCGTCATAAGGATTGAATCTTACCAGCAAACCGTCACTAAGAACAAATTATTCATTAGAACATTTAGACGTTGCCGTATGTGTCTTTTACAATTACAAATTACTTAAAACTTCTACCGATCATGGCTGCTGGAACGAGAGCGAGTCACCCTCATGGATTAAATAAAGAGTTTCGTTAAATTATGTATAGATTTCCGAGTTTTACATAAAGCTTCCCGAAATGGACAAGACGCATCTGAAGAAGGTCGGGGGTTACATCTGCCGAAACGTTGTGAAAATAATATCCAAGGTGAGAACAGTTATCCGAATAATCTGCATGATACAGATTAAAGATGTTTGGGAAATATGTAAATTCTCAGATATTATATTCTAAGTATGCCGGCTACTTCTGCCTGATTCCAGGTGACTTCTGCTTTTTCCTACATACTTCTGTCTGTTTCCTAGTTACTTCTGTCTGTTTCATAGTTTCTCTGGCATGTTTCCTAGTTTCTTCTGCCTATTTCTTAATTACTTCTACCTGTTTCCTAGTTGTTTCTGCCTGTTACCTCGTTACTTCTGTATGTTGCTCAGTTACCTCTGTCCGTTTCCTAGTTAATTGTACTTGTTTCCTATTTATTTCTGCCTGTTTCCTACTTACTTCTGTCGTTTTACTAGGTATTTCTACCTGTTTTATAGTTTTTTTCTGCCCATTTCCTAGTTACTTCTATCCGTTTTCTAGTTATTTCGACATATTTCATAGTTTCTTCTGTTATCTTCCTAGTTACCTTTACCTATTTCCTTGTTACTTGGCTCTAGATTAGGCCAAAGTTAATCATAAGGTCTCTTTTTTAATGGAGAATCCACGTCTCTTAGTTAGAAACAAAAATAATAAAATTGTATTGGTTTAGGAAGATTTCTTCTCTTCAAACTAAGTTCATAACAGATACTACAATTTGATCCTCGCCATACAGCTGGAAATGTTTTGTTTCTTTGAAATTAACTATATGCAATAACTTCTTCGGAATAAGAACATAATGCAGATATAGTTTCTAAATCTTTTAAATTCCTCACTACTAAAGATGATTTATGCAGGATGTTGAAATAAAAAATACAATTAAGATACGTATTTCTGATCCATTCATACCTACATGGGTATATTATAACGGATTACAATGGTTGTCCCTAACATACAGCAGTAGGCATATTGATACCTATCTAGAAATGTATACCCTGTTTTTGCATATAATATACTTTAAAGGTTCGGTAGTTTGTGAAAAGAGTGTTAAATGCCTTATGTTTGATTTTCTTTTCTTCTGAGAAACTTACAATGATGTAAAATATAATTTCATCTAACATTGATACGGCATTATCACGTTAAAACACCGACGTTAAACGACGTTGAGCCTGGCTAGTATCAAGTGGGTGACTATTTGGAGAATACCAGATCATGTATGAGAACGAAAGCACCTCCTTACAGAAACTAACCTCCTCGAAATGATCTCTTCTGACCGGGATATACATGCAATTCATGGGGGGGGGGTGAATTCGTTATTGCATTACAAGCACTTTCCGTCAGCTTTTTATCACGCTGTTCAAGTGGAATAGTTTAGACAATTTATAATGGAAATACTCTACCCCACCCAAAGAAATGAATTTAGTTACAAAGAAAATTACCTCCAGTCGGTAGAGGTTAAGACAAAAATGGTCCGCTTTGACCTGAGATGTCGAGGTTGCGAGTTCAAATCACGACCTCGGCGTCAAATTATTTATTGTTTCTTTAATTGTTAAGATGTCCCCCATTGTATTTCTTACGTTTACATAGATTCTCGCTGACTTAAAAAATTAAGTAAATAGTAATTACTTGCCCCCCACTCTTACGTTTACAAAAATTCTCCAGAACCGACAGATAGACATACAGACAGATAGACAGACAGAGAAGCTCTTCGTTATATTATAAGTGGACTAGCGAAAATATACTCCCTACAGTCGTATATTTTTGCTAGGCTGCCGCGTCAAGAATGAACGCTCACCCATAAACCGATGGAGCCCCAGTCATATTTTTTGGTGGTGAGACATTGATTTTTTTTTTCGGATCTAAAATATTTTTAGTCAAAAAAAAAAGAAAGAAATTTCGACCCCACCCTCAAAAATATTTGTTTTACTCTCCCCCTACGCAAAGAAATATTTGTAGATAAAATGTCGACCCCCCTCATTTTTCCCTCCCCCATTCATAGAAATATTTTGAATTAAAAAAAAAAATTTGACCCCCCTCTCAATTTTTTTTTACCCTCCCCCATACATAAAAATATTTTTAGTTAAACAAAAAAATTTTTTTTGACCCCTCCCCAATTTTTTTTAGCCTCCCTGTGGACGAGTGGTTATAGCACTTGTCTTTGGGCTGGACGACCCAGGTTCGATCCCACTCACGGCATGCGAATTTTCGGGTCTGAAAACTCCCTCTGTCCACCCAGCAGTGAATGGGTACCTGACTAAAACTCAGGGAAGGTTCAAGGCAGCGGAAGGAGAGGGATGGGCTCCGCCTTCCATATGCTGTGCCCTAGACACGGTGATTCTTAACAAATCACCGCCGCTACGGCAATGGGCAGTGTGCGATGTCGGCAACGATACTCGTGCGCGTCCAGGCTATGCGACCTTTACCTTTACCTTACATAGAAATATTTTGATTACGAAAAAAAAATTGGCCCCCCTTTTTTTACCCCTATTCATACGAATATTTCAAGTTAATAAAAATTACCACATCGCCCCCCCCCCCTAAAAAAAAAATGTAAACTCCCCATTACATAGAAATATTTACAGTTTAAAAAAAAATTCAACCCCCACCTTACACCTCCCTACCCCACCCCCGGAGAAATAAATATTGGAGGCGTCATAACAAATAACCAGTTTTGTATACTCATGTTTAAATATGCTATTGAAGGCGCCTGGTCATATCAAAGAACCAGTTTTGTTATTTTTCCAAAATGGTCACTCATTTAGTAATGACCGTGATATGCCTTGCTAAGTTAAATTTACAACAAAACACTTTGTCTTAACGTAATGAAAATAAAGAATAATAATGTGAAAAATATCCTCTCACAATGACGTCACTTCCGTAAGGATGAGTCAGAAATTTATTTTTCCAAAATGGTCACCCATTTGGTAATGGCCGTGATATGTATTGCTTAACTTTTATTTACAAAAAACACCTTGTCTCAACAACGTAATGAAAATAAAAAATGATCATGTGAAAAAAATCATCTCACAAATTGTGCAATATTGTCCTTTCTATAAACTTGGCCTTTTTTTAGTGTAGTATTAGCAGAACTACTACAGCTGGCAAAAATTTCACAGAATATTCTTGCAATTTGTCATCAGTTTTAAGTATTTTAAGGCTTTTAGCATCGTCCTCCCTTATAATGGGGTCCTAAAAAGTATCACTGTAATTTCTTCTGCCTGTTTAGATTGGCAGATTACTGTTTGCCCATAATAGTAAATTTTAACATTTACTATTGTAGGATTTAAATGGTGTTCAGCTAGTCCAGTTTGATTTAGTTTAAAAAGAGTTTTTTCTAACAGGATTGTAAACAAAAGTTTCATCAAAATGTATCGAATTTGAAATATTATTATTTATTAAAGAGTTAGGATTTAAGATTTAATTGCAATTATAGCAAGCTCTAAGATATTACCGTAGAACTGTAGCCCCATTTGAAACCTGAGTGGAAAAACGAAATTTGGTTGAATCGTAATTTAAAGCAAAAATCAAAATATTTAAGATTGAATGCAACCCACAATCATCACCATTAGGCTGCTACTACATATTTAGTACCCTATATCTAAAAATTAAAAGTGCTTCTATCGTTAAATGTTTTAAATGCATTAAAGATTCCAAATGTGTGCTCATCGTCCCTCAAATCATCATTTAGATTATAAATTTTAGCAAAAAAATCATATTTGAACATAGTAGTAAATCTGCAACCTCAAGTAATGATTCTAAATATGAACATCTAAAAGTAAGAAAATGATTGCCAGTTCATAATGATGCGATAGAGGCATGCTCATTGAGACCAATGGAATTTTCCATAAAAACTGAAAAGATGAAAGCCATGCAAATTTTACTTGGCAGTTCTAAGTGTGTCTCACTATTATGGTATTGTACCATTCGGTATCCGATTGGACAATATCGGCATCTTGGCGGTCCACAGTAGAAAACAGTCATGGGATTTTTTTAACAGCTGAAAAGTTATTTAGAAAGTTTGTGATGGGGTCCATTCTTATTGAAAAAATTGTAATTAATTTTATTATGAAAATCCCAGGAAAAAGAATAAATACACGTGTCAAACTATAATACCTAGAGTCTTGGGTCAGTGATATTGCTTTTCCAAGACAATATACCCTGAATAAATAATTGGGTCTTGCCCTACCACTTCAGAGGCAAATTGGCTGTTTCAAAGAAGAAAATAAATAGTTTTAATTGCAAGCAAAGAAATCGATACATTTTAGTAAGAGAATTAATAGTTGAAAAAAATAATAGAATACGCTTACCGGCGCAGACGTGTGAGATCGTTGAAGACATTTGCTTTTTGTATCAGGAATGTGAATGCGAAACGTTCGTAAGAATCAATCTTTCTTTTTTTGTTTCACGATTGAAAATACGTTTCCACAAATAATATTGAAATAAGGTTTTAAATACTTTATTTTTGTAAATAGTCTAATAGTTTTTCATAAGTAGAAATTAACCAAAATAAACAAAACATCGCAGTACTCAATAATTTTCTGTTGATAATCAATAATGTATAGTTTGTTTGTCAACACTTGTTAAATAGTTTGTAATGAAAATATTATGTTTCGGAAGTTTTTAGATGAGGGTTGATAATTTGTAGAATTTGGTATATTCGGACTATTGTTCTCATCTTGGGTGTTTTTATCACAACGTTTTGTCCGATGTAAACTCCGACCTTCTTCGAGTGTATGTTAGACTCGGGAATCTTTCTGTCGTACTCGGGATTCTGTACGGGATTTCGAACAGAACCCTTTATTTAATCCACGGGGGTAGCATGCTCTCGTTCCATCTGCCATGACTGGGAAGCGGTCTTCAATAATTCGCAATTTTTCGTATCGCCCGCACTGAGGAGTACACCTTCAACTTCTAGATGACTCTCACTTACAACTTACTTTTACTAACTACTATATCCACTGCGCTTTGTGTCCTTGCAATTGAAGAATTGCGAATTACTGAATACTTCTTCCCAGTCATGGCAGACGAAAAAAGAGCATGCTACCTCTGTGGATTTAATAAATGGTTCCGTTCCAAATTCCGTCCGGATTTCAGAGTTCGACAGAAAGATTCCCAAGTTCGACAAGGTACACCTGAAGAAAGTCGAAGATACATCGGCTGAAACGTTGTGATAAAACACCCAAGATGAGAACAGTAGTCCGAATATAGCAAATGGTACAATGAAAATATTGTTTTAATAACAGAGCCAATACAAAATATTCCAGAAGAAATTGTTATTTATTCCGTACCTCATATTTAAAACAAATTTCGTGTTAACAGTCAAAATTAGCGCAGGCTTTAAAAGAAAAAGAAAAAGAAACAATTAGAAAAGAAAAAGAAACGAAATAGGAGCGTAAAACTCCCAGAATACATAAGCTATTCAATGTTATGGATTAGTGAAAAAATAAATTCATAATCGTAGGTTATTATTTTTCTAGTTTCCTAATATATTTAGATACTTATATTGGGTTTTCGTTTACGCCTTCATGTCGTTTTTTTCTTTAAAAAGATAGTGATTTCTATATCTAGTTTTAAAATGGCTAACCGTAGAACAATTTATGTTCTAGTTTCATCTCCTTCTGTGACTTTACATTCATAAATTATGTTTGAAGTAAGGCATTTGCCTCATAATAGACATTCATTAACTTATCAACAATAACATCGGGTGATAATTAGAGGTTAGAATAGTTATTTGTTACTTCAACATAAATATTTCTATTTATTTTACTATTAGAGGATATTAGAGATGGTGCTAAGTTAATAGAGGTTGAGTATGATAGTTTTACTGTGTTTTAATAGTCTTTTCTAATAAACTATTCCTAGGACTTTCTTTCAATAATTATATAGAAGTCTTAAGGAATATTATTTATAATGTTCTTATTGTATGGTGCCTTACAACCATATTGAATTACTACTATCAGTTGTGTAATGTTCATTTTGTTTACGCTTTTGCTGTTAGAGTTGATACACAATTAGATTCTATTGGATTTTATTTTATTTTAATGCGCTTACTGTGATTTTTATTATTGGTATATTCTCTGATTTCTGTCTTTCAAATGACAATATTTCATGATATCGTCTGGAATGGAATCTTATGTACTGATCTTCTATCTACAATACATTAAGATGCACTCTTTAAAAATTTAATTTATTTTATGATATCCATATTTTACTAATACATGGTGACTAAAAAAAACGGGCCCCGTGTACACTTTATGTGATATCTCCTTTATTTATTTATCGATTGCCCTTATTTTACAGGACATGGCAGAATCAACGACCGTGAGTACACCAAGACCTCAGTGGGAGCGGGGACAAAGAATACACTGTGTTAAATATTACTACAAGACAGGCTCGTTTAAGAAACCCCAGGACAGTTTCATGCATCAGTTCGGATGTGAAAAGGCTCCATCCAAAAGCAGAATTCAGAACTGGGTGGACCACTTAGAGAAGTATGGGACCGTGGAGAACTTCAACGCTGCCAGTGAGAACCGTCCAAGCCACTCGGCACGTCCCAAGAAGCGGACAGCCGAGCTGGTCGAAAGTGTGAGAGAGTCTCTCCAGTAGAGTCCGAAACGCTCTGTGCGTAAGCGAAGTCAGTCCCTCGGTATCTCCCGTGAGACTTGCAGGAGAGTGCTGGTGAACGATATCAGGGCTTACCCATACAGAATACAGACGCTTCAGACCCTTACAGCCTTAGACAAGAAGCAGAGGAGCGCTATGGCTGTCAGGATCCTCGATAAGATCGAGGAGACACCAGGTTTCCTTAACCTCCTTTGGACGTCAGATGAAGCCCACTTCCATCTTGACGGAAAGGCAAACTCCAAGACAAATGTCTTCTGGGGGGTCCTCCAAACCCAATGAAGTAGCCACCAAGCCCCTGCACTCTCCTAGTTGCACGGTGTGGGCTGCAATCTCGGTCAGAGGCATCATCGGACCAATCTTCATCGAAGAATCTGGCGCAGGAGTGACAGTCACCAAGGAGCGGTATGTGGAGGTCCTCAAAACCTTCAAGAGTGAGCTCCAGACACCCTACCCGTCACTCATGAGTAAGTTCTGGTTCCAACAAGACGGAGCAAGTTCTCACACCTCAAACCTGTCCCGAGATTGGCTGAAAGAGAACTTCGGAGGCCGAGTGATCAGTCTCAAAATTAATTTTGAGTGGCTTTCCCATAACCCGGACCTAAGCCCCCAGATTATTTCCTTTGGGGCTATCTTAAGGACAGAATGTACGCAGGGAACCCCAGAACCATCACGGAACTCAAGGAAGCCATTAGGGAGGAGATGAGAGTAATTCCCAATTCAGTCTGTAAGAACGTCATGGACAACTTCGTTCTGCGCCTCAAGAAATACACGGAGCTAAAAGGAGTCCATCTAGAACACATGCTGTAGAACAGAGAAAAAAGGCCAAAGACCCTAGTGTTTTGATATGATGTTGTGAATATAATAAACTAGTTATGCCCCAAAATTCATTACATTCGGACGAAACACTAAGAAACGGAGCCTAATTAGATTTGGGGCCCGTTTTTTGGGGGTCACCTTGTACTTCGTTATAATATTGTTTGTTATTATTGAATATCTGTTTATTAGATAGTTATTATATTTTTTCAGAACTGTTTGAGATTAGTGCATTATTACGGACTTTAGATGAGTTATTGTCTATATAGTTGTTTATTGTTGTTTTAAAAATTGTTTTAATTTAAAATAAATGTTATATCCAAGAAGTTTACTATTTAATAAGTTGTGTTTATAGTTATTCTGGGATCTAATCTATCAAAAAAAGAGTGTAAATACATTCTAATTTTTTTCAAATTTCTATTATTAAAATCAACGAATGAATTATGCACCATCCAAATGTAAACACCTAATGTATGATCTACATATAAGGCTTCCAGCATCTTTTTATATATATATATATATATATATATATATATATATATATACACATACATACATATATATATATATATATTGAGAGAGAGAGAAAGAGACAGCGAGAGATACATCGGTATTTTTGCCTGTGCGTGTGCATCAATACGTGTGTATATATGTTAACATGTAAGCGTGTGCATGTATAAGTATGTAACATCGCTACCGAGCGTGAGTTAGTCATATGGTTCGTGTAGGCGTTAGGCGTCTCCTTGGACAAGATGATGTTTGGTTTTATGAATTAGCTCAAATAAGGCCTTGGTGGCAATCCAAATCAATGAGGGTTTCCTTCGAGAATAGTTGAGTTACTGCCAGTTCTCATTGGCATAACATTCTTTTCATATGTTTCTCTTGTAAACCGATCAGGTTGTCATGGAAACAATGTATTTATCACTCGACGTATCACATAGACAAACGATGTCAACATAATATTTTGGATCAGAGAAAAACGAGTTGGATAAATGACCGTATGTGTTTAGGTTTTTGTTTTTCATTAACAGAAAGGTTTTTGATAAATATGCGTCCATTTAATACACTGGTTTAACGATGACGGTTAAAATGACAGCCACTAAAATAATATCAACGTTCTAAATGTCTTTAAGAATAACAGAAAACATTTAAAAAATCTTTTAAACATTTTCAAGTCTCTTGGCGAATGCAATCAAAATCTTCAATATATAGAACATACGCAAAATGGATAGCTGCAGCCTGGAACCTGAGATAAGCCTTTCTCAACGCAACGCTTACGAACATAAAGAAAGCGTGAGTGTTTGACAAAGAGGTTCCAGCCTTCGATGTTGACGTATTTAAGCGCGCGACTAATCAGATCGCTTGTTGACTTGGGAAAGTAGAATTCAGGCAGGCGACGCTGAGTGACTTTGCCTGGATATATAAACAGCAACAGAGCGCGAATTTATTAGTAAGTTAAAGTTCGAGTTTAGATTCAGACAGAGAAAATCGAAGTTGTGGGAACAGTCGTTCGAGTGAATTACTTTGTCTGATTTCAGAGAAAGAAAAGCTTTTCACATTGAGTGTCAATTATCTGAACCAGTTACATAGTTGAAATTGACATCCCAAACTTCGATCCAGAACCAGAGGCAATTAACCCCCTACATTCCGAAAGATCTTGAGTTCTTGTAAATACGAGTTTTAAGAAAATATACATATTTTTATATTCAAACAAAGTCAAGAATAGTGTTGTGTTGTTAATACTCTAAACTGACTGTTTAATTTACTTTTTTTATATATACTATTCCGCTCTTTCTTAGTGAGCCGCCACGAACCGACTCAGGACTGTATTACTTGATCAAATAATCACAACCGTGGGGAGGTATGTTCAGTCGACGAAGACGCTTTGACCACACAGTTCTCCGACAATATAATGGACTTAAGCAGCACTGGTATTCCGTGCGAACGGCCAATAGTCGGCGACGCCACATGAACCAAAGCCGGAAATATCAGTTCGGGCCATCAGAGAAAGTGTACGAGAGTCAAGGCGACAACAATTGGTTACCGGTAGAGAGGAGTGGGTTACATGAGTGCTTGTCATGTACAGCGATCGACCCGGTGTTATTATCAGTAATATGTAAGAAACCTTACACATTCGGTGCTGTTTTTACAAAGAGAATAAAGGGGCAATAGGCAAAAGCGGCGGTAGTTTTATGCCCAGAATTAACATCAATAAGAAGATTGGGAAATAGAGATAGAAGCGGGTCTTGGGAGAAGGAGAAACAGCCACAAGCATGAACATTTTCCAATTACTATTATAGATCCACCCAGAGGGTGT
>OY744528.1:63925645-63985645 GCA_963556195.1 Sepiola atlantica | reverse complement strand
GAATAACAATAGAAACAAATGTTCTGACATTTTTGCATTTCTTTTTTAGCCGACAAGATAACATGCTTATAATAATCGTTTATACTTTTCACGTAAAATCATTATACGTATTTGACGTATTATTTCTACTATTAAAATGGGTAAAGAATATTTGATAATTATTCACTAATATATTTTTTACTTTAAAAAAAATGTTAATTGCATATTTATGTTTCTGTCTTTTTCTTTAATACAATCGAACTATTTTTGATCTATGTGGAAAAGTTTTAAAACTGCCTACGGCGAACTCATTTAATTAAGGTAAAATAAATCTCGAATGACAGTATTATTCTGAAATGATTTTCTATTTAGACAATCAATCAATTATCAAAAAACTTATACAAAAATAGGAATCGTTAGTAAGTCCAATGCAAAGTAACTAATAATCTTAGTAAAAGCTTATGTTAATATATTTTCATATTTTGGCAGGTCTTGGCAAAGGTTGACAAAGGTAGGATTGATATTCAGGATTGACCCGATGGAACGGACAATGTGCATATCACTTATACATGTTCGTTTCTGTGGTGATTAGGTATGCTTATAGTTCAGCGACGAGACACAGACTATTAACCACCTTGCCTAGGCGACGCGAGCGATTTGCTCGTCAGATAAACTAAAGAACGAAGGAAATTGTCATGTTCCAATTTCCTCCTGTTCCATTCCACTAGAAATGTACTTTAATAAACAGGAGACAAATAGAGAAAAATAAGGCAGAGATGGTTGGTAATCTCTGATACAATATAGGTTTTATATTTATCTCGCCGAGGCTTGCTGATTGCTGTTAAAATCATTTCCAAGAGCTAGGCAAAGTGACAGGCTTGTATAAGTCTGAGTACGAACTTTGAGATGTTCGCCTATACTAATACAATCTTTAATCATTAATATGTAAGCTCAGATATTAAGAGTTGTACTAAGAACTTTCGTTTCAGTATACGAGAATAAGTACATTATTGTCGCAAGCAAATAGTTTTCGTTCTTAAAAGTATCTAAAATGGTACTTTTCATCGTGAAGTCATGCACATCAAGGTTTCCATGACACGTTATTTATTAGCAGACTTCAGAGGAGAGTTAAACAGAACGTACCTGTTGTAGTTTTTGGCCCTCCATCGTATGTTCTATTGTACAAAGTAAATACATGAAACAAAGGGACAAAACAAAAGCGACGATGTTTTAAATAACATTTATTATCTATAAATCCGATTATGTGCGTTGAAATGATACATAGTTCCACGAAAGTCTCGAAAAATGTGTATGTGTGCGACGGGACGCGTGTGCGCGCGTGTGTGTGTGTCTGTGTGTGTGTGTGTATGTGTGTGAAGAGATTGCCTTGGACTTTATGTGTGTATTACGCGCACATGTTTTTGGGCAAGGCGTGGAAGGAAAGAAACGAAAAACTCTGTTTGTGTTACCTCTTTTATACTCTCGCTTACTTAACGAAAAGAGTGATACTTAGGTATGTATGTGTAAATGAGTGTGTACAAAGGGTAGGTAATTATAAAAACTTAAAGTATATAATTAAGATGTGTATACATATTGTGAGTTCACCTGGAGTCGGTGTCATAAGCGTTATTAAAATTAATTTAGCGGCCATTTAAGACGACATAGTTGAAAAAAAAACGAATCCCTACTAGAGATAACTTGAATGCCCACAGCAGAGAATTTGAATACCAACAGGAGATAACGTGAATGCCTACTAAAGATGGCCTGTAATGCCTACTGGAGAGAACTTGCATCCCTATTGGAGATAACTTGAATGCCTACAAGAAAGGACTTGAATGCCTACTAGACAGTCCTCGAGTGTCTAAGGTCTCACTGGACAGGGCTTTATTAGGACAACTTGCCATGAAGTAATTTCCCATAACAAGTAAACCCTGACTAAATATTAAAAGTAACATAGTATTCGAAGCCCAAATAAAATCCACTGTGTATGCACTTTCTCTAAGTGATGTAGCCTATAGTATCAGCACTAAGCTGGATGCTCCAATAAGCTAGATTAATTATTGTCCTGGAATCCGATAAAACAAAGAGCCCACAAGAAAGATACACTATAACATAGTTAACTGCTCAATTTGTGAAATGAAAATTAATGTTCTTAACTTATCTACTAAATCACCGTTTGAGAGGTAATGGATAACTTTAATGGAATATTCAAATATCTATGTATCTCATATAGCGCTCAAATGTTAGCCCCAAGAAATGGACCCCTTGATTTCTGAGAACTTCGACTGAAGTAATACCAAACAAAAAGTGAAAAGAAATAAGGCTACATTTAATGCCGGGGGACCCCTTCCAAAAATACCACATGGAATTGTTAATGAAATTAACAATCTTTTCTACAATTCAACCATATTTGGTACAAACTTCAGTCTATGTTTAACTTGTCTACCAAGTTCTGGTCATGAATGTCCAACAGTCGTTATCGCCGTTTGACAGTGTTTATGCTTCCGAATCACTTTCTAAATTTGTAAAAATCACGAAGTAATTCATTCATTTTTTTAACTATTAAAAACAACAAAGATGGAAGATTTGTTTACACACAAGTCGACACATTTTCGAATTTAGAAATTTTAAAATGGCAGACCTAATTATATACCACACAGATGCTTAAGGCTATTGAATTTTCTTGACTGGATCAATTTCATTTCGGTTATTCTCCGTTTTGTATTGTCTCTTCTGACCGATGTTAAGTCAATTTTGTAACCGATAACAGATTCGTAATTCTTATCTTTGTGAAGTTTGTGGTTCCATAATCATAAAGACAAGAACACTTCCGATCAAATTGGTAGTGATGTAGCTGCATTTCACCATCCTCAATATTTTTGTCAGAGCATTCTTTCTACCCCTCAGATTATTCTTGAAGACATTCCAATAACTTATTTTATTAAATATTCATAAACATGTTCTAACCTTATCTTAAACATAAACCTAACCCTAACTGGCAGCAACTGGGACTTAGAGGTAGTGGTAAAACACTTTCAACTACCCTAAAACTTTAGATTGACCAAAAATGGGCGATTATTTTAGGTTAAGTTAATATACGAAAGTGATTCCCCACTCTAAATTCTAAAATAAGTGCTTTTCTTTTTTTGTAGAGTATACCATCTATATATATATACCAAAAACATCGTTCTCGTGCGGTATTATTTTTTAAAGTAAAGAAAGAAATAACACCGTAGTAATAGGCAATATAAAAATCCAAATCCACTGAAACAAAATAACTACAAGCAAAAGATTTCAAAATGCCGATAATTCAGTTTTAAGAAAATAATCTTATTTCCCTTGCTCTACAAACTCAATATTTTATTCATAATAGCCAGAAATGGTTTTGTATCATGCCATCAGGGATGAACAAATTATTGTTTTTATTTAGGTTTTTAAATACAAATAAGTATCGTTGCTTGCGATATTTACAGACATTATAAACTAAAAAATAGTAATATGCCGTTGAGGGCTGGGGGCAGTAGTTTCTTGGGTTTCTCAATTTTCCGGGAAAACGCCGCGATGGGTTCTGCTAGTGATTTATAAAAAAAGTTAATTTTCCTTATTTACGTTATAGATTTTTGTTTTCCATAAATAATCGATTAAAAGTAAATAAGAAATAATAATGTGGAAGTTACGAAGAGCGGAGAAACACACCCACACACCCACACATCCACACACGCATAAGAGTAGGGTGAATGAAAACAAACAGAAATAAGAGAAGAAATATGTTTTCTGTAGATGAAAACAACGTGCTTCCTATTGGAAAATCTCTACGTGGTATACTCTTCTCCAATAAAACGGGTTTCAATATACATCTATATCGCTCAATTATCTTAGGCCCCCGAGTGCTAAAAAGCGAGTAACCACTTTTATTAGACTAGTCTTTAATGGATGGAAAAGTACGCCTGTCACACATGGTTGTCACGCATAAATACTATTTTTCCAGCGTAAACTTGTCCTGTATCACGTGCTTTAGACGTGTTCTTCTTCGGCGGCGATAAGATGAGTCAAGATTATTTCCAAAACTTGATTCAGGTTTTTGCCAACAACGTCCGCTGGCTTCACGGGAAGAACCTGCTGGAAAATGCTTTTGTAGTACCCAGAGGTCAAACGGCAGGCTGAGAAGCCTGATAATATACTGGCTTTTCGACATTGGCGGTTCTGGCCGCAATGAGTGAGCGAGTATCATGTGCACGATCTTGGTGAATGTTTCACCACTAATTGATGGATTATTCAAGACGAATAAGTTTTACTCGGATACATTTACCATTGCTACAAGTAAAAAGAATGTTTTTTTAATATAACATAATCGTTGCTAATGCTTTATGTTGTGTACATGTTTGTTTGCTTTGACTTGTTGTCTAAATATTATTATCACGATTTCATCTTTTCTCTCTGTTATTGCATTATATCTACGACTAGCTGTTCGACCCGGCGATGTCCGGCCATATTTTACGTTCATTTCTTAATCGTTGTTCTTTTTAAACTATGCGATTGTTGTTGTTTTTTTGGTTAATATTTGCGAAAATATGAATATTGAAATATTTCCGATGTTTTACAAAAGTAGCATTGTCTTTCAAGTTGTGTTTACAATTATTAAACCTGAGACATCAGTGTTAATGTTACACCTGCACTAGGTACAGTATGTGTAAACCGAACACTAACTTTTTAATAAATAACTAGAAGAATACTCCTCACAGGACGGATAACATTAATTCCATGAAGAGAACAGGTTTGCACCACTTTTATGTTTCCTTTACGATGATTAAATTAATGATACAATGATATTATATCTTATGTTTACAATCCCTATTCCAATTTTTATCAAAATCCATTACATGATTTTGATTCTAGAAAATGTCTAACATGTAAGTCTTTAGCTAAAACGTCTGAAGAAGTCATTGAAATTCAGGGAATCTTACTTAATTTTGTGTAATGACTATGCATCAAATTCAATACAAAACTGATATATTTGACTTTACAAATAGGAGGTTGTGCCTAACTTACACCATCTAATTTTTTTTAATTCTCCAAAGCTACTGAAATTTGACGCTATTTATTAATTCGTGTCTAATACCTATTTTAAAAGTAAGTATATCTAAACAAAATCAGAGTTTACTCCCTTTTTGTAAAAGTAGACCTCTCTTTCTCTGAAATATACGCCTGATTTTAAAGCTATTGAATAACTTTTAGTCAAGTTGAACGCTGTTTAAAAGTATTATTTTATGTGAGAGAAGGATGTACATATGTCTAAACGAATTTAGATTGCCCCCCCCCCTGCAAAAGAATTCGAAAAAAAAATCCACCGATTTAAAGTTTTTTTAAAAAAGGGTATTTAAGAACACCGTTTAAAATTATTCTAAAGGAGAGTAACTATGACTAAACGAATTCAGACACCTTTTCTTTTTAAAATATGATTGCAACCTGAAAGAAAACCCGACCTGTATAAAATAATGTCTTGAAGGAAATAAATTGAATGACTATTTGCTGGTTCCAAACTGCAACGGTCAGCAAAGTAAATTGACGGATCAGAATCCAAACCGAATGTTTACTTTATATAATGTATTTAATTTAAGTTGTCTTCATGCAAAAAAAAGGTTCCAACTCCATAAATAGAACGAAATTTACATTTCTTTTACCCATAATTGTGAGCTGGGTTAGAAAATAGGTTCTTGCCTTAACCAAGGATATGTATCAAAAGTACATAATAAGGTAAACTTGATTAGAAAGAAAAAGTTGAGTAGCATAACGTGTGTCTAGATAGAGACAACTCTGGTATAATATCGACTGCTAAAGCTGCACACATTATTGAATTATTGATTCCTCATTGGCCACAAAATTGCATCTTATTTTGTTATATATTTGCACAATGATATTTTGGACAGTGTAAACTTGTGAAGCCTTCACGGCTAACAACGATTTGCTTTCAGTGAGAAATGAAAGAAAGTGATAATTTGTCTTTTTACTGAATTCCATATTCAAGTTTTAATTAGAAAGAGAAAAAAGCGGGTCGAATCCGTTCGCCTTGAAAGTTGTAAGCATTTTAAAATGATCGAAATAAAACAAATGTATTCGCAATGCAACACTGTTTAGTAAGTGTTCATGAATATATTTCATATATAATCAAAATTAGGGGTTATTTCAGATGATTTTCCTTAAAAAAATGTCACCCTTTAAATAGGAAAGTCTTCCAAAGCGACTTTAATATCCTAACTTGAAATCCAAGCGTTCGAATGTTACTAACCATTTGTGATATGCGGATTCCATTACAGCAATTTCACCAGACACTTCACAATCGTCTTTACGTTTCTCAAGCATTTTAACGATGTTAAGCAAAGAAAGGCATTACCTGTCGATAATGGAACTTTTGATTACCCATATTAAGATATATCCAAGCATCTAAATAAAAGGCTCTGTTTGCCATTTCGTCTGTCACGCTTCAGTTTTAAATAGAATTTTCATCCGGCTTTTACACAAATTAATGCATCATAAATTAGTTATATCCAAGATGATTTAAAAGAAGAATTCATATTTTAAATAGCAGTTTCTTCGGTCTGTCACACGGATATTTTAAATAGAATTGTCCCGCTTAAGTTTAAAATCATATTTTCGTCGGTTTGTCATGTTTTAGTTTTGAATAGCAATTTTTCGTTAGTCTGTCACGCGGAATTTTTAAATATAATTTTTGATCAGTCTCTCTTGCTTAAGTTTCATAATGACATTTTCGTCGTTCTGTTTTACTCAGCGTTTGAAATAGCAGCTTATTGGGTCCGTCACACTAAAGTTTTAATAAGGATTTTTTTGGTCTGTTATCAGAAATTTGAAATAGAATTTTGATCGGTTTATCTCGTTCATGTTTAAGTTACATTTTCGTCTGTCTGTCATGTTTAAGTTTGAAAAAGCAGCCTTTTGTTTTTTGCCACAAAGAGTTTGAAATAGCAGATTCGTCGATCTGTGATGCGAAAATATTTAAATAGAATTTTGATCAGTATGTCTCGCGTCAGTTTCAAATGAAATATTCGTCGGTCTGTCATGCTTAAGTATTAAATAGAATTTTGATTTTTCTGTCCGTTTTAGTTTGAAATGGAATTTTCATGGGTCTCTCACGAGGCTGTTTGACATAGAATTTTGATCGCCCTGTTCCGCTTAAGTTAGAAATGGCATTTTTGTCGGTCTGTCACAGTTAAGTATGAAATAGCAGTTTTTTGGTATGTCACACTGAAGTTTGTAAATAGCAGTCTTGTTGGTCGGTTACTCAGAAGGTTTAAAAAGAATGTTGAATCGTCTGCAAAGCTTTAGTCCGAATTAATATCGTTGGTCTGTCACACATAAGTTTAAAATAGTAGTCTCGTCGATCCGTTACGCTTAAGTTTGAAATGGGATTTTCGTTAGTCTGTCACGCGGAATTAAAAAATGGAGTTTTATATCGGTCTGTCCCTCTTAAGTTTGACATCGCATTTTCTTTGGTCTGTCGTCCGGAAGTTTAAAATAGAATTTCGATTGGTCTGTTTTGCTGAATATTGTAATGGAATTTGCGTCGGTCTCTCACGCCGATCTTTTGGTATGAGGCGTAGCCGTAGATTAATGTGTTGCAAGCGTTACCAAGTTAAGAGTCCTACGAACACTACACTAGCTTTCTGAAGCATTTAGAGAAAAAAAGCTGTCTTTATCACTCAGACGTTTACCGACTGAAGCGATATTTATGCAAGTGTTGAAAACTGATCTATTTTTACCAGAGAGTTGATCGTAAACGAATCTTATTCTTCCAGAAATTCTACCCACCAATCTACGCTTGATTCACGATAACTTTGTCTTAAATCCGTTCTGCTTAAAGTAGTGTCTAATTTTAGCTTTCAAGTGAATCAATTCAACATCTGCCTCAAAGATATGACCAGCCTCCGCACATTTGTCTGATCCCGTTAAGCGACCCTCTTGAGTTACGCCGATCGATGTGTGATTAAAAGCTGATTGTCACAAATCATGCTCAGTTCTATTTTCCGTCCGCTGATTGACCAACAACACTTATACTCAAATACTAATTGCTTTGCCTTTTTCATACGTCCGATTATATCTATAGACGCCACCGAGTGGGTGCGAAACGACGTTTCGCACACACTTCAAGATGTGCGCAAACATACTCGCAGCTAATCAAATACTGCACCACTTAGATTAATCGACATTGGACATACAGAGATGCAGAATCAATACACATGCACCATCTTGCTTTATCCATCTTCCTCTATGTTATCTCTCTATCTCTGTCTTTCTCTCTGTCTCTCTCCCACCTTTGTCTCTCTCTCTCTGTCGCCCCTATCCATCTATCTATCTATCTATCTATCTATCTATCCATTTATCTATCTATCTATCGATCTATGAGGTCATTATTAAAATGACGGTTCTTTAGAGTGTTTGGTTTTTAAAAGTCATTTTAACACAGTATTTGTAGTTTATTTCTGGTAAATTAAAACGTATATATTAATTAATGGGTTCTCATTAATAATTTGTAATTCTTTTTCCGATAGAAATAAGTTTTGAATCATAGACGCTCAATGATGAAAATACCAAAACATGACCTTCGTCTTATGTTGCATCAGTTCAACTTACGCACACTGCCTCCAAAATTTCTGCCAATATGAATAGAGCATACTGATATGGATCCACAAACGATCAGGCATTGCCAAAGTTGTTCCAGAATGTCCGTAGTAGTGATGAGAGCCTTGAAGATAAAGAAGCAAGCACTTGTTAAGTAAAATTCGCGCCAAAGTTTAACAAAAATGTCTCAGCCACTAGCTGTAAGTACTTAAACAGTGTCTCGCTATTTACAAAGTATTAGAAAGGTGAGTAAATTTTCATGAATACAAGTGTTTCTGAAATCGGCCATTATTTTTATAACAACCTAATATCTATCGCTGTGCTCGTATCTGTCGTTCTGCCCCCTTTCGCATACACAGCAATAAACACAAGTTTGCCTTTGTTCAGTCCTAAGATGCAATGTATATCCTTTGTAAGGGTTCCTGTGTGGGGAATCACTTGTGAAGTAAGAGTTGCGCCATAATCAGCCACATATCTCCTTATTCGGCACTACTTATGGCAAGAAGTCCAGGACGACTGGAATGAATGCAGAAATAAGCAGAGAACTGTCTCACATATAGCAGCTGATATTCCCAAATAGTCACCCATTTCAGTCTGGCTAGACTCAACGTCGTTTAGATTCGGTGATCGAATGGGAATAGGTGTATCAACCTATATCTGGTATCGGCACAACTATGGCCACACAACATCCGATTTTCTCAAACTTCGTTTTTTGGGAAGAATATAATTATGTAGTGTCTGCTCGGTCTCAGACTATTCTAATAGGGAAATCTGTGTAATGCGTTAGACACCCCTATTTCTGAGGGAGTGCTGAACAGACAATAGAGGTACCCCCCTCCCCGTTTAGAGTGTTACATTTTGTTTATATATATGTACATGCGTTAATTATATTTCAGTTGTTGGGTTTAATTATAATTAATACTAATCTCAAGAATGGAATAATTAATTCCCCGAACAGTACTAACGAATATTAAAATCAAGATATAATGATAAGAATTCTAATTTCGAGGAAAATTAATTACATGATTTTGATTCTTATACATGCTTAACATTTCAGGCTCAAGCTTAAAGGGGTTTACGAAGAAAGTGGAATTCAGAGAATCTTGCTTAATTGGTCTCTTCACTTCTGTTCAGTTTGTCATTGTTTAACCTCAATTCTATCCGTAGATGATTGGCATTGTTCATATGGATTAAATTCCATTCAAATATTTCAAAATCAGATAGTAGTTCCCATAGTATGTCCTCTAAATATATTGTATATACTCTAAAGAAACAAAAAGTTGTAGATTTTTTTAATTGATATCATATACCTATTTTAAAAATGTTACAACTAGCAAAGGTATCTGAACTTTCACTATGAGCTTCACGCTTTTTTGCTCTCTTTGCAGAAAACAAATATTAACCCAATATCGCCCATATTACGACACATTACGTCTAAAAGCTATGCTTTAAAATTCTTAATGCTTGGTTAATCAGTTTAGCGTTTAATTTCGTACTTACAAATATATAAACATATGCACATTCCTAGCTTTATATGTATATTCCATGATAAATGCCAGTATACTGAAATGATATGCCCTTAATCGGGTTAAGATGAAAATTCATATACACTAAATCTACAAAAGCAAGGAAATTCCCAAATTTGTACACTTTTATTGTAATTAATTAAGGGTATGACTACATATCAACCAAACCATTTCATTATCACATCACTACAGTATACATCTCTATGCATGAGTGGATGAAGTGTGTGAGGTGGGCTGAAAAAATTCCTACCAGTAAAATACATAGCCCTGCTGTACTCGCATATCCTTAATGACAAAAAAAGTGTACACATTTGGGAATTTCCTTGCTTTTGTACATTTAGTGTATATGAATTTTCATCTTAACTCTATTAAGGGCATATGATTTCAGTATACTGGCATTTATCATGGAATGTCACTACTTTTGTAAAGGCTATGCCTCAATACAATGGTCATTTTTAAGGTTTTTTGGAAATTTCTGAAAAACTAAGGTATATGGTAAATTAAAATTAAAATCCCATCAACTAGACCCTAGAACCTTAATCTCTGCCAAAAATCAGCCGAATCAATCAAATAGTTGATGAGATACAGGGTGGCACATACGTACGTACGTACGTACGTAGTACGTACGTACACAGATACCATGATTTAATGATTGAACTTTCTGGATCTCTTGGTTGCCTTGACTAATGATGCTGAAAATCTACACACTTATAGAACCTATCAAATAAAAATGTTGTGCAAAGTTTTAACTAATTTGGTTTATTGGTTTTTTATTTATGATTGATCAAACAAATCAGATTTCCAGCATAGGCCATTTTTGAGTCTATTAAGGGATACATGTAGATTTCCATTAACGATATTTACCGTGCTCTTCTGTCGTCTTAAAAAGAAAGGACACATGTCTTTAATCTTTAAATCCTTTTTCTTTAAATAATTTGTGTCTTTGTTCTCATAAATCTCATTATTTTTCATCTTTTAAAATTTGGTCTGTTGCGTTTTGAAGTTTAATTATTTGCAATTTTATTCGATGTACGTTTTCTGCATCATCTCCTTTCTACACAAGATCATAATACATTGATTCATATTCGTAATCTATCTATTTTTATTAGTAATACTTTATTAATATTTGTGTATAATTTTGGTGTCATTGGTAAAGATCACTTTTATCAGTAACGGCTTTTCCTTGGTAAAATTCACTTCTGTCTGTAACACTTAGTAATTGTAAAACCTCATTCTATCAGTGACACCTTGTCTTTGCTAAACCGCCCTTCTATTAGTAACAGCATTACAGTGTTCAACATACTTTCTATCAGTGACACCTTGTCATTGCTTTACTTCACTTCTGTCAGTAACACCTAGTTACATTTATACCTCACTTCTATCAGTAACAACTTGTCATTGCTAAACCTCACTCCTATCAGTAATCCTAACCTGCCCTATCTTATTTGCTATTCAGTATCAATTTTTCGCCGATCGCTGCGGAATGCTCTTTTTCTTGGATATAGTTCTTGACTACACTTCCCAGTCTTCGGGAAAGTATCAAACTGTAGTATATGCCCTAATCTTAATAACAAGATAAATCCTTCTCGACTGCGGCAATTTTAATGTTGTCTCATTAAGAATACCTCCACTTAAAATCTTACATTATGTCTATGTGTTCCCTTTAACAGAAGCAAATAATTACAGGTAGTTGTCATGCCTTCATCTTCGCCATCTCATACTACTTCTTCAAGTTCAATGAGAATTACTTATAAACTGTGTTTCTAGCTTCATTGCAGATCATAATATTGTTAATAACTTCAATAATATAATCGTACAAGTTTGAAATGTTGCACACTGAAAGAGTGCTCCTAAGTAGGTAAGATACCAAAATATTTTGCAAATCTATACCATATTTCTAAAGTTAGAGACATGTATGCATTTGTTAGCCACTTTCACTGTTTCTCGCTTTATTGCAGGTTTGTGAAAATGTCCCAAAATCGACGTTTGACTGTTACTGAAAGGCAAAGGGTTGTAGCTGGCCTTGCAGAAGTACTGACACTTCTGGATTTAGCCAAGGAACTGGGAAGGGATGAGATAACCTTGATTTCTTTTGTGGAGAAGCCCAACACTGCACCAAAGAAAGATAAGGGCACAAGAAGGAGCATTCCCCCTCGCGATATGCGAAAAATACGCAGACAGATCATTAGGGAACCAAATGGCACTAGCGCCTCCATTTTTGGCAAAGCTGGCGTTGTTCCGATGTCTAGGAAGACCAGATGCAGTGTCTTGAATGAGATGACCAGGAACGTGAAGCCCATTTTCAGGCCTCCCTTTAACAAAACCCATAAGGGAAAACGCATTGCATGTGCAGAAAAATACAGGAAAAAGGATTTCCAACAGGTTCTATGCACAGATGAAGCTAGAGCCACACTTGATGGTCCGGATAGATGGGCTAAAGTTTGGAGTCCTACCGGAGCTGCTATCTCATATAGCGTTAGTCGCCAACATGGTGGCGGGGGAGTTATGTTTTGGGCGGGTATCATAGGTGATAAATTAATGGGACCTTTCCGAGTGCCAGAGGGTGTGAAACTCACAAGCCAACCATACATATCGTTCTTAGATGAGCATTTGTCACTTCGGCTGGACGACCTGCTTTTACTTCGTCTACGTCAACTGATTTTTATGCACGACAATGCTCCATCTCATGCAGCAAAGGCTACGACTACCTTCCTGGCATCTCTGGGCATCAAGGGAGAGAGTCTCATGACTTGACCGCCTTGTTCTTCTGACTTAAACCCGATTGAGCAGCTCTGTCCAATTTTAAAGAGGAAGGTTTATGAAGGAGAACAACAATTTACATCAAAATGTGCCCTCTGGAATAAAATTGTTGATGTTACTAGTAGCATAACACCTTCCCAAATCAACAGATTGACTTCATCTGTTGATGGGAGACTGCAGAGGGTAATTTCAAGAAATGGGATGTTTGTTGATAAATGATTCAATTTTGTGGTTCATATCTGGTGATTTCTTCCTTACATTTCATTCATATTGTCACTTATGATTTAAATGATTAAAATAATTAACCCTGCTAAGTTATTTTTTTTATCACCTATGGACTGTATTTTAACAAACCTGCAATAAAGCGAGAAACAGTAAAAATGGCTAACAAATACATAAATGTCCATAACTTTAGAAATATAGTATAGATTTGCAAAATATTTTGGTACCTTACCTACTTAGGATAACTCTTTCAGTGTACAACATTTTATATTATTGAAGTTATTAACAATATTATGATCTGCAATACAGCGAAAAACACTATTTAGATTACAATTCATCAAGGTTAAAAGAAACTCGAGGATAATGGTTAATACTTCCGATAACAGCTTATGACAAATGTTTATTGACATTAGATTTGAAGAAGCCTATGTTGTAGGCATTAGGGAAGCAACATTCACGCAACGTGTTCTATAGATAGAAAGTTCTTTGAAAGAAACTTTGTTCATTTGCCATAAAAATGTATTGACTACATAATTAATAAATTCACAAACAAAACCCCGTTGAAATTCCACGTTGCTTTCAATGTATGATGTATAATTTATTGTTAATGATAATATACTCATTTTGAAATAAAAATGTAGGTCAGCAAAAGAGTGTTCCCATCTGAATAAGCGAGCGTGTTTTAATTTGCCCTCGTTGGTAAGGAAGTTAAATACGGATGCATTTTGAAATAAAGGTGTAAAATGTTGGTAATTTATCGATCGTTGACATTGGATTGCCTCTGCACGGCTAAAATGGGACACGTTCATGGTAAGCGCGATAATCATGGTTTAGAAATTACTGAGACAAATAACGTTTGAACAAATCCGCTTCTTGAAGGACGCTTTATGTTTTATGAGATAAATAATGAAGCTGGACGTCGAATTCCGATTCATTCTCGCTTCCCGTGACGAATGGGGAAAAACTACCCAAATGCAAGCCGGATATGATATCGTATCGTACTAATATACAAAAGGAAAAAAATCAGTTATATCTTTCCCATATGTTGTGATAACACGACTTCAAATCAAACTTGTTTTCGTATCTACTTCGTTCACGATGATGGATTGCAAGCTACGCTGACATCTCGATACTAAGTAATTCAATATTCGTTAAGTAAATAATATATATTATTCTCTTTGTGTTTTTAAAGTTTTTTTTGCCAGATGTTTCCTCTATTTAAAAAGAAATCCTTTTTCACCTGCATTGATTTGATGGGACTTCAATTTCTCACACGTTATCGGTTCACAAATAAAAAGGAATTCATGGAAGGTGCTCGATAGTCTCCAATCTCTGGTGCCTTATTGTAAGACATTGTATTTACATCCTTGCCACTTAGGATAATGTGCCACAACGCTGGAGGGTGGGAAGAATAAGCCAGCGCCTGAAAAGTGGTGACTCTGGCCTCTTAAAAATTGACCAGGAATATTCGTAGCCATTTTCCAGCCGGCCGCCTCAGGCAGTAAGCAATAAACTAACTCCTTCCCAAAGCAGGAAGGCAAAGACTAGGATAGTAAATCTCCTACAACTATTCAGGACTAATACCACAGCCCGACAGATAAAATGCCAGCGTGATTGTCCAGTCTCTGTTAGACTGATTGTTGAGAACGGATCCTCGACTGGTATATACCAGGCAGCAAGAAGCGTTTGCTGCTTGAAACAAAAACTTGTCTTCCTATCACAACGCAAAAAATACTATCCTATTTTTCTCGGAGTTTCTAGCATAAAGCCTAGTTTCCCCGAACTTCCACCCTGTGGAACAGAATCCACAAAACTGCTTCCATAGAGATTACATTATGGTCGTCTTCAAATCGAATGACAATAGATTCCGGTCATTAACCTCCTTTATAAGTAGTTGAACTCGGCCCATTTCATCAATCATTCTCAATCCTTTAGTAAAGTTGTTTGTATCTCAACTAACAATCTATCCCTCTCATCAATCAATATACTCAAGTTGCTTTAGGGCCTGGATAAGTGATGATACTTCTAGCAAATAATAGGATATTTCAATAATGCCGGCATTGAATCTGTGCGTTTTAAGGTGAACATACTATTTAAAAGTGAAGCGTGACAAACCAACAAAAATACTACTTCAAACTAAAATTTATCGATTCGATCGATTGGCAAGGTTTCTGATAAAGATGCTTTTAATAAAGGTTTTTCAAATAAAGATGCTTTTAATCAGGATGCTCCTAATACAACTGTTTCTAATTAAGATATTTCTAATAAAGATGTTTCTAATAAAAATGCTTCTAATAAAGATGTTTCAAATAAAGATGCTCTTTATATAAAGTTGCTTCTAATCAAGATACTTCAAATAACGATAATTCTTATGACAATGTTTTTAATAATAAGGCGTCTAATAAAGTTGCTTTTCATAAAGATGCTTCTAATAATGATGTTTCTAATAAGATGCTTCTATACGTATCCTTGTATTTATGATGTTTCTAATATAAATGCTTCTAAGTCTTTATTAGAAGCATTTTTATAAGAAACATCTGCTTTAAATAAAGATGTTTTTAATAAAGTTGTTTCTAATAAAAATCCTTCTAACATAATGCTTCTAATACATATGCTTCCAATACAGATTTTTCTAATTAAGATCCTTCTGATGAAAATATTTCTACTACAAATGGTTCAAATAATGTTGCTACAAATTAAAATTCTTCTAATACAGATGCTTCCAATGAAAGTGCATCTAATAAAGATGTTTCTAATAAAAATGTTTCTAATAAAAATTGTTCTAATAAATATACTACTAATAAATATGCTTTTAATAGAAATGTTTCATATAAAAGTTTTTAAATAAACGTGCTTCTAGAAGAAATGCTCGTAATAAAAATGGTTTCTAATCAAAATGCCTCTAATAAAAAGGCTTCTAAGAAAGTTGCTTCTAATAAAGAAGCTTCTTATACAGATGATTCACCCAAAGATACTTCTTATGAAAATGCTTTTTACGTAGATGTTTGTAATAAAGATGCTTCCCATGAATACTTTTCTAATTAAAATGTTTCTAATAAAAATGCTTCTAATAGAAATGTTTCTAATAAAAATGCTTATTATAAAACATTTTCTAAAAATATTTTCCTAATAAAGATGTTCAAATAAAGATGTTTTTAATAAAGTTACTTCTAATAAAGATGCGTCCAATACAAATGGTTCCAATAAAGATTCGTCTAATATAGATGTTTCTAATAAAGATGCTTTTAATAAAGATGTGTCTAATAGAAGGTATTTCTAATAAAGATGGTATTCATGAAGTTTTTTCATACTAAAGATGCTTATACAAAACATACTTAAAGATACTTCTAAATAAGCTGCTTCTATATAAGATGGTTCTAATAAATAAGCTTCAAATAAAGTTGTTTCTAACGAAGATCATTCCAATAAATTTGCTTCAAGTGACGATTCTTCTCATAAAGATGTTTCTAAAAAAGATGATTCTAATGAAGATGCTTTCCATTAAGATGCTTCTGAAAAAGTTGCTTCTGATAAAATGCTTCAACGAAAGGGGCGTTCAATAAGTAATGCCCCTAACCCACTTTCAGTTGCCTGATCTATATGACATTTTGCATGTGTAATGATTTATATCTGTATGGGGTTTCCTGCAAGAAACAGCTCTGAACGAATTGTGTGATCCGGTTTTTGTATTTGAAAAGACGCACACCAAAGGAGACTTTTGATGAAATAAAATAAACTTATGGTGATGATGCTCAATCATATGACCTTGTAAAATGCTGGCATCGTGAATTCTAACATGTCCGGAAGTTTGTGGAAACAGCTCCCAGACCGGATCGTCCCTCTTCTGCCATTGATGAGGTATCTGCCCGTCGAGTTGAGGCTTCCATTTTGGGAGATCAAGGCATTACTATCCGCCAAATAGCCCAATAGGTCAGGACTAGTATATGGTATGTGGAAACTATCATTCATACTCATTTGCATATGCATAAAGTGTCTGCCAGATGGATTCCCAGGTTGCTCACACCTTTCCAGAAGCAAGAACGCGTTGAGTGCTCGAGGCTGAATTTGGAGATGTGCCAGGAAGATGAGTCAAAGTTTTTCAAAAGACTGATTACACAGGATGAAACATGGGTCCATCGGAATAATCAAGAGACCAAAGTCCAGTCAATGCCGTGGAAGCACTTGGACTCACCACCTCCAAAAAAAGGCAAGGGTGCAGCCCTCCGCTGGCAAAGTCATGCTCACAGTCTTCTGGGACCAGGACGGAGTAGTGATGACACATTTCCTGGCAAAGTGTATTACGATTACATGAGCTTATTACGCTTCACTTTTGATGAAATTAAGAGAAGCTATAAAAATCAAGAGGCGGGGCAAGATCAGCAAAGGTATCCTCCTCCTGCAGGACAACACTCCCATCCACAACTACCATGTCGCCATATCAGAAGCACGGGCGTGTGGAAATCGTTTCCCAGATGATGCAGCCTTGATTTCTGAAGTTACGATGAAGTTCAAATAACTGCAAATCAGAAACAAAAATTAGTTTAGAAATGTCATCTAGATCAGCCAACTGGAAGTGGGTCATGGGCATTTCTTATTGAACGCCCCTCGTATATCCTAAATGCCAACAGACGAGAGGGTACACACACACACACACACACATATATATATATATATATATATATATATATATATATATATATATATATATGTATGTATATATATGTATGTATGTATATACACATATATATAACCGTATATATATATATAATTATTTTAATAATAAATATCTACATATTAGCTCCATAGGTATACATTTCATCCCTGCGGAATCATCAGTGTAGAGATAATTATTCACAGCAGTCGCACGATTCAAACCACGGAACAAGAGCCACAATTAATATTATTTTTTTAATAATAAATATTTAAATATTATCTAATATATATATATATATATATATATATATATATATATAACATACATATATCCATACACACACACTACCTACTAGACTGTATTCTCTATTGTCGTCGATCTCTTCATACAGGGGGTTGTCAGTATAACCTGATATGAGGATAATTCCCCCTACAAGTAAACCCTGACCAAATATTCAAAATAACATAGCATTCAAAGCCCAAATAAAGTCCTCTCGACACGGCTATACACTGGCTCATACGACGAATGGGGCATCTTCTCAAAATCATGTTATCTCAAATAACAAAACTTAGCTGGATACTCCACCAGACTAGATATATTATTGTCCTGAGAACCGGTAAGACAGAGACCACAAATAATTTATACTGTAACATAATTAACTGGTCGATTGTGTTGAGGAAATTTAATGTTCTTAACTCCTTTACTAAATCAACGTGTGATATGTAAAGGAGAACTTTACTGGAATATGGATGTATCTTGTCTGTGGATAACGATGTTATCTATAAAACAAATATTACGGACAGTTTGTGTCTGTATATGTTTCTTCTACTGTTTTTCTAAGTTACTTATCAGTTTTTGGCTTCTTGACTTGAACTGCCCGATCTATTTGCCCTACTTGTTTTGAGCTCTACCCAGATCCATCTTCATTTATCAAGTAAAATACGTGTATTGTTAAATACTTAGTAATTTTTTTACTTGGAAACCTATGATTGCTTGTACTATTAATAAGGTATTATTATTATATCGGCTTGTTCTAGTTCAAAACCCGAAAACTATTAAAGAACTTGAAATGGGTGTAAAGAAAGATATGCAGACACAAGTTGTTCGTTATATTAACATATATATATATATATATATATATATATATATATATATATATATATATATATATATATATATATATATATACGTACGACCCGTCACAGGAGAAACAGCGAATAAAAAGCTGCAAGATGAATCCATTCCCAGTATTTAAGAGAATTAAGAAAGTAGATACTTTTACATAATGTAACGTTTTTCTTTGTTTCTTTATGCTTTCCATAATGATATGTTATTTATTTATTTAATATTTTCGACTTTTAAATATGTTCTGTTGTTTTAATTTATTTTTGTTTAATTCACGGATCCAGATGTTATTTTATATGAATATGAATATTCGTGCACACACTGGCGAAGCATAATTCTTTTCGTCATTTTTGACGGAGGGTTTACACTCGTGTATGTATCTATCATCAGTATTTACTACAGGATTAGGGAATATTAGAGAATCAAAACATATTTACGGTGAATTATATTTTCTACAGTGTTTCGATTTAAAATACCTCATAAAACTTTACGAAGTCTCTAAGAGCAAAACACAAACGGTGTTGTTGTACTATGCTGGCCATAAGTATGGTCTTGCATTACTGTTCTTCGGTAATTATTTATAGTGAAATTACCTTCTATTGATATAAAGTTAGGTGAGTCTATACATTTATATATTCACATATACAAGATTAACTCCTAAACTAATTAATCGATCATTATTAATTTTAGAACGCAGCTAATAGGCCTAAGGTTTCCAAATGTAGACTGTATTTAGTTTAATTTAGTTTTACACAATGGTGATAAAGAGGGAGTTGAAGCCTATCGTGAGGATTTAGATGCCTCTGATTTTAGTGACATTGTATCAATAGGTATTAGACATCAATTAATAAATATTTACCAGATTTAATGTTTTGTTCTTGTATTTAAAGAACGTTTATGTATTATATGAGAACCAATTTTCCATTCAAAATTTACATTTTTCAGATTTGTATTAAATGTAATCCATAGTAACGACAGACCAATTAAGCAAGATTCCCTGTATTTTTTTGTTTAAGCTTAAGCCAATTTTAGACAATTTCTTGAGTCAAACTCTTGTAATGGATTTTGATCAAAATTGGAATTAGGATTTTTTACATAATTTTTAGTGGTATTTTGAGTTTGATTTTCGTAAGGGGGACATAACTTTTCTGTCCTGAGAATTAATTTTACTCCTACAGTTTTCTTACATAAACATATGAACATACGTATCAATATAAGTCTTTGCCAAATGAAAATTCAGATTTAGCTCTCAGCGAAAACGTGCTTCTTTCACACATGGCTACGTCAAATCAGTGAACGTTCGCTTGTATTGGACGAAGGTCAAATACTCCTACCAATTTATGCTTGACTGTGAGATTATAACAGCCACCGCTGCATTACATTTCAACACAGTATATAAATAACTCATACCAACACAGTATATAAATAACTCATACCAAATGAAGCAAATGCAATGAACTCTATATCCGCCGTGCTCTACGCACATTTACATGCACGCGCCGTCTTCGGTGCGGGTTTGGTCTGTAGCGATTCCAGTCGTACAAACACGCTTGACATGAGAACAGATTTCGGCGCTTCCATTGACCAGTAACGCTGATAGATAATGTAGCAATATAAACACTTCTGTCCGAACATCTCAATTTAAATGGTCGAGGTGTTGTTCTGTACGATAGACAAACAAATCCGCCCAAGTGGACTATATCCGACCGGCAGTCGTCCCACCATCGCTGGCCACACACACAATGAGACACGTGTACACAAATTTCTACTCTGTTTCTTGTGATTAAATAGTCAGAAACACAAGCACAATGTTTAAACCCACAAAACAAGTCAAATGCTGTATAAACACATACACGAACACCATAAAGAAAATCCATATATATATATATATATATATATATATATATATATATATATATATATATATATATATATATACTAGAAAAATATCCGACCCTAGGACGAGTCAATGTAATTCCCTGAATAAAACAGCTTTGCCCCACTTCTATGTCCCTTTACGAAAATTAAAATCAAGATATACTAAACCTTATGTCTTGAATGATCATTCCAATTTTGATCAAAATAATTGACATGCTTTTGATTCTAGTAAAATGTCTCAAAGTTAAGCTTAAAGGTTTTTAAGAAGAAATTGAATATCAGGGAGTATTGTTTAATTGCTACATGATGACTATAGATCCAATTCAATTAACCTCTCATGTTATAATTTTCAAATTGGAGTTTATGCTCACACTATTTACGCTAAAGATTCTTTGAAAAAATCAATAAAATGAAATTTGAAGAATATTCATTAAATGATGACGAAAATGTTTTGTTGAAATTTCACAAAAATCAAATGTATCCTAATTTTACGAAGGGCGTCCACACCCTTTTTACCCTCTTTGCATAGCACTAAATTAAAATAAATATGGACCACATCTAGACTACTTATACCTATCAGTTCTGTTCTAAAATTCATCATGATCGGTTAATTAGTTTAGAAGTAAATCCTGTACATAAAGATATATTAATTTATAAATATTCTGAACTTTAAAAATATAGATATATCTATATGTCAGTGTGTTTGTCTCACCAACTGTCACTCAGGTCGCCCCTTTTCTATGTCAGTCTATCTGTCTTGTTGGGTGTGTTTCTCTTTCTGTTTGTCAGGCTGACTGTCTGTCTGTATGTCTGTCTGTCTGTTTGTATGTCTGTCTGTCGAGACGAGCGTGTGTCCAACTGCAAGTTCGTTATTTGTTTGTGATTATGACTTTCTCTGGCTATACGTCCCGCTGTCTCCATATATGTCTCTTGGTTTGGGTGTCTATTTTTGTGAGCGTCCGTCTTTCTAATTTTTGCGTGTGTTTCCTTTCTGTTGTAAGTGTATCTATCTGTCTGCGATGTTTATGTATGTCTATTTGGTTGTCCGTATCTGTCGCTATGATGCTGAGAACAGATACTACAATTTGATCTTATCCTAAAGGTGTAGGAACAAGAAAAATAATGCACATATGATGAGACATATTTTTAAACATGATAAAAAAAACCCAACAAACCCTGATTTAATCTATTATTGTATTATATTTTAATAGGGATGGGTAGTGTAGTATCGCTTCTGTTGTTATAAGACCATCCTTCCTAGGAATTACATCTTAATTTTAAGGGGTTAAGGTAATCCACCTAGGTATTACATCCTCCTTTGAGGAGACAGTGATGTAATATATGTTCGGATTTTTTTCTGTCGATTGAGGTATGGTTCTGGGTAGACCTAAGAGGTCCGCCCTCCCAGGAATTGTCTTCCTTGTTTGGGAAGAAGTTAGTTTATTTGCTAAGGCGTCCGGATCGAGGAATGCCGACGGGGCTGCCCAGGCATTTTTTGTTGGGCCAGAGTGCGCTCTTGTGTGCTGCCAAATAAACCCCACTTACCGGTTGGAGTGAGGTATATAATCAATTATTCTTGCACAGTCTTAGTGTGAAACTGAGAGACGCCATTCTTACTATGTTGAGGATTCATTCTCGACACTCTGTCCGACGGAGGTTAGCCATTATGACAGATGGTGGTCTTTCTTCTGTCGGGCTGAGGTATGGTTCTGGGTAGTCCTAGGAGGTACACCCTCTCAGCTCTTACCGCTCCTCTTTTAGCAGGGGATGGTTTGTTGCTAACCGCCTGAAGTACCTCGACTGGGGAATGCCGATGAAGCTGCCCATGCATTTTTAGCGGGCCCAGATATCGCTACCTTTTGTGCACTGGCTCAAACAAATCCTACTTTTCGACATCATGTCAAATCTCCGCACAGTTTTATATATATATATATATATATATATATATATATATATATATATATATATATATATATATAAAGTAATTTGTTTACTATGTAGAACATTTGTTTTTTCGAGAGAATTACATTAATGCATATATGTATGCTTATTTGTTTTTATATTTTCGCTAAGTAACGAGATGAGTTAACATCTAATCAATCTAAATCAGCAGATTCGCTTAACGTAAAAAGTGCGGTCATATTTTTTACTCCTAAAAATAATTTATCAAACGAACTTTCTTCAAAATAACTTATGCTGTTAAAATGATAGATTTCATCGGTAATTTGAAAAAAAAACCGTTTAGTTGATAACGAAAACTAGTTTAAGTTACAGAAAAATACAGAGAATACACATTTTTCTAATAAATGAATTAGCTCTGTTTTTTAAAAAGAAATAGACAATTAATGGAATGTTACATTTCTTCAAAATATGATAAACTATTAGGAAGAACGGATGTTGCTTATAGGGGCGAACCAGATAATATTTTTTGTCTCTTGCGTCTGTGTTGATTGGTGGATTGGTTGGGTATTTAGGATATTTTTTCGTCATAACCGCTTTCAATGAGAGCATTATTGTAAGGCTTGTTGGAAAATCGCAGGTGTGGATGAAAAGCTTGAAATTCTTTTACTAATATTGGGTATATGGTTCTTAAATATGAGAGGGGGTGGCAGGATTTGGTGTGGATGTACCGGAGTTGTTTGGTGGGTTTGTGGTATGGCCTAGTTGAATTGTTGGTCAGGTCTAATGATACGTCTAAAAATCTACGCTAGTCGGGTTGGTGTCTATGGTGATGTTAAATCCGATTTCTTTTAGGAATGCGGTTAACTGTTTCCTGAATCTGTCGAGTTCTTGCGCGTTGTTGTTGCGGGATATGCATAGGCCGTCGTCTCTGTAGAGGCCGAACTCTTGGTCAGGAAATTTATTTTGTAAAGAGTGTAGGATGAAAAGCCCAATCAGGTCGCATATATCTGCGCTGTCGTAGGCTCCCATGGGAACATCAAAAGGGTCTTCAGGGTTGGATTTTTTAACCCATGTTTGATTGTTGAAAAAAAGGAGTGAGATTCTCGCATGGAGGATGGTGTTAATTTCGAGGTTACTTATTTCCACGAATGTTTTAGCAAATGGTAGGGCCTTGTCGAGGACTTCCCTATTAATGGAGGGGTAGAAGTCAGCGATATCAAATTGTGTGAAACGGCATTGTTTTTATCTGGGATGGCCTTGAACCAATCAATGGTTGTTTGTGAATTGGTCCAAAGGCGAAAGTCTTTATGTTTTTTAATATAATCATTAATATTTCTAAGTATACATTTACTGACTAAGCTCATTTCGTTTTTTGCTGGGTTTATGAGTCTGCACGTGGGTCTGTTGTCGCAGTTTGGTTTGTGGTCTTTTAAGGTAAGGAAGGCCCTATTTGGGGTTAACTGGTTGGCTCTGTAATCAATTTTGAGATTTGCTGCTAGGGTCATTGCTTCTTTGTTGACCCTAGCAAATCAAATAATCTCCATAAATTTTTTAACAGAAATGCAGTAAAAACTAGCTATTCATGTTTTCAGTGTGTGGGATCCATTCTGACCTCCAAGCCACCAACTAATTCACCCAACCCCCGTTGCTCTTGCAAAAGAGGTGAGACCTGCCCCTTGGGCGGAGGATGCACAGTCAGCTCCGTTGTTTACGAAGCCATGGTTATATCCGGGGTGGATACCAAAAGGGAGGATACATACATCGGAATGACCCAAAGATGTTTTAAGCTAAGACTCTACGCCCACAACAACACTTTCAAATACCCCCAAAAAGACCACATAATTACACTGGCAACCAACGTATTGGATCACAAGAAGTCCAACACCCCCTACAAAATAGAATGGAGAATTACCGACAAACCTAAATCCTACAGCCCCACCTCCAGGACCTGCCCTTTGTGCACTACTGAGAAATTCAGAATTATACAAGCTATAAACAACCCTTCCATAAACTGCATGAACATAAAAACCGAGGTCTTCAGAAAATGCCCCCACAGAAGAAAATTCCTGCTAGCCCAATGGTCTGATAACAATATTACATAACCCACCAATTATCCCTTTAAACAAATTAGCATATAAAATAACTAATCTCCCCAAGACCTCCCTAAACCCATAACAAACTTCCTATCTTTCTATTTACGTACACAATACCTCCCCCAAGATATATGTTAAACACACCACAGGCACTACTACATAAACCCTGCCTACCCTGATACTACCTAGTCCTAACCACAGATAAAACATTCATCAATAAACACCCCACCTTTTCACCACAGATAATCACATCATCCATACTAAAACTAACCCCATCCACAGTGGCTTATACATTTATCAGCAAATACCCCATCTCCACGTGACCATCATATCACGGGAATACAGATACACTACAGAACGAAAGTTTTCTTGATCCCTAACCCCCACCCCACCCCGCTTCATACAATCCATATAATAGATTCTCAAATCACCCGCTCACCCCTGTATAAATGAAGATGAATGTACAGGCGTATGTATACGTCCGAATGTGTATACAAGCATGTGTGCGAGTGCGCGTGTGTATGTATAGGAGCATATTATTAATAAATATAACATATAAAATAATATTAATAGAATAAATAAAAGATTTAATTAAAAACACAAAAAATAAATAATAAAAAATATAAAATTAATGACCCCTCGTACATGTGAGTGAAGATGTGTGTACGTGCACGCATGTTCATGTGCGTGCAGATATTGTGTATAGGAGCGCTTGTGGTTCAATGCTCGTATGTGTATATGGGTTTATTTGCCGGTGCGCATGGACGTAGGTACGAGTGGAATAAAATAACAAGATAAGGAATACACTAAATACGAAATATAAATATTAATATTATTAACATACCATCTATAAAGAGACTAAACGTATACCCCTCAAATGGAAATAACAGATAGCATCCATCATTCCGTTTATAACCATTTTTGTTCTTTTTTTGTTTTTGTTTTCAATACTGCTGGTTATAAACGGGGCATATCAACGAAACACCGCTTTCCTCCCATTAAGATCTAGAGAATACGAAAACACCAATTCAATAAATAAAAATAAACAAACACGTTAAGTCCATAAACACATTATTGCATCATCCTTTTCAATACTATACGAACAATTAATCCGATACATAAATTTATTCTGAAAAACGACAACAAAAAAGCACCCTGATCTCACAAACCCAAACGGCAACTATATGGCCGCCCCTTTCGTATTTTCTCAGACTAGATATAACGATAACATTACAAAAAGAACAGAAAATACGAAAACACCAATTCAATAAACAAAAATAAACAAACACGTTAAGTCCATAAAAACATATTTGAATCATCTCTTTCAGCTCTATATCGAACAATTAATCTGATACATAATTTTATTCCCAAAAACGACAACAAAAAAGCACCCTTATCGCACAAACCCAAACGGCGAACTATATAGCCGCCCCTTTCGTATTTTTTCAGGTATAACAATAACATTACAAAAAGAACAGATAAATAAATAAATAAATAAAACTTGCTAACAGATAGATAAATAAATAAATAAATAAAACTTGCTAGGGAATAAAATGAAGGCCTTTCATACACGAAATAACATCGATCTCCCTTAAGTCTTAATTAATCACGATCCCACACCGGTTTTTTTCGGGGACCACCTCAGAGATACACCGTTTTCTGTCTTTGTTGACGCCATTCCCTGTCGGGCGTGACTACAATCGTTTCAGCTTGCCGATGATTCCACTGGGCACGGAGATTTACTAAATATTTCTAAATCTGCCCTTTTGGATGAAACTTTGGTATATTGCTGAATTATGTAATATACAGTATCTACATAAATTATATATATATATATATATATATATATATATATATATATATATATATATATATATGCTATAAATGTTATCAAAATAGGGCATAGTTGAAGCTTTAAAGGAGGTTCGGACCTATAGCTCTCTTAGGAGAGGACTTTGAGTTTCAGCTACACTTTCATTTTATTCTATACTAGCGGAACCCGTCGCTCGGCGTTGCACGGGAGAAAGTACTACCTATTGCATGACGTCGAATAAAAAAGAAACGGCCTATTGTTTATTCTCCCCCCCCCTCTACTGTGTTCGCGAATGCTATAAATTAAAAAAAAGAAATAAGTAGTATAGTAGAATGGGTACAAACGCTGAAACTGGCGATCATGAAACCTGCCTTCCTAACAACTGCGCTACCGTTTTGAGTTAAAAATACATGTGAAAATAGGTCAATTAAGCTAAGCTTGATTATTGCGCATGCGTTGTTATGTTAAGATTCAGTAATGACACGGTTTATGTCATTTGTAGTGAATGAAAATAACTGGATTTGGGCAAGTTTTCTATAATATGCGTGTTAAAGGTGTATGATTTTGAAAATGTAAATGTATCGGGGCCTACCAGTATCTTGGTACTTATTGAATTAAATAGGATGTCGATTCGATCAAGAAATTGTAGCTGCCATGTTGAATCACTAAATGTTGCAGGACCTGTGTTCGTTAATTTAATTCTCTTAATTCCGGAATGAATATAAATGTAGAAGTCATAGGTAGAATGTGAAATAACGTAATCTGATATTCGCGGAAAATCATCGGAGTGAACGGGAGCGGTCATTAAGTCTTTGCGTATGGCTTTATATTATGTAGTAAATTAATACCAGACAAATAATAAATAAGAACTGGGTGTTTTGTGTAAATTAAACTGTGCTTATTAGTCCCCGGTGTCGATGAGTAGAGTGACAGTACATGATTGTTAGGGAGAAAAGTTTTTGCTACCACCTATATAGAGTTGTTTTTTCGGAGAGACGTGGATGGTGGGCCAAATGTAATATTTATTGTTATGTCGGAAAAAATAATAACAAATTTACTAAAACACGCTAGAGTGAATAAGTGTAGTATATGGTGAGTTTAGTAGCCTGTGATGCATGTGGTTATTTTCCTATACTCCGAGAAGGTACAGGGGAAAAAACGTCTCTACTTTATATATTAGATTACATAAAATACACTTTTAGTTTCTATGTCAATTTCTTGTCTTTCTATTTGGAACACACACATACATTGCAATATATATATATAGAGAGAGAGAGAGAGAGAGAGAGAGAGAGAGAAGGAGAGAGAGGGGAAGATGGAATATATATATATATCTATATACATATATATATATATATATATATATATATATATATAGAGAGAGAGAGAGAGAGAGAGAGATAGATAGATAGATAGATAGATAGATAGATAGATAGATAGATAGATAGATAGATATATTTTTTAAATATCGAGACTGGTCCTTTCTTCACCAGGAGTGATTAATAACCAATGAATGTAACGTAGTAATACATGAACATTTGTTGTGAGTGAAAAACTATCCAGCTTAATGGTATATATACGAAAACAAAAATGAAAAAGAAATGATCCTTGATTTTCTTTTTAAAAATGGATTAGAAAAATATAGCGACTGAAGCTTTATTTACCAAAAAACGACTAATGAGATAAAACGTTGATTTTTTTAAATACGAAAGTTAGGCGAAAAGTATTCAGATTGTATTTTTTTTATTGATTAAGAGCTAAACGTACGTTTTAACTTGTTGACTGGAGCACTTTCGTTTCGGTTGTATTTTGGCTTTTTGTATTGCTTATTACTATGGTGTTACATATTTTGCTTTTCCTAAAAATAACGACCGTGACCAGATAAGTGTTATCTTGGTAGATTTGTATATTACACCATCCGCTGAATTAACCCTCTCTCCAAAAGATTAGAGTCTACATGTTAGGCGATTACTTGTGAACACTCTGAACAAACGTTGCGGAAAGAAGAAAAAAAACAATTATTTTAGGAGTTAGATTCGGGGATGAGTATGAAGTAACATGGGTCATTCTAACATCTTAGGGCATTTAACAACATTTTGCCAGTAACCCTAAGTTTGAGTGGCTGTCTGTTATTGTTACGTTAGGGTTAGGATAAAGTCAGAACACACTTACGAATATTTTAAAGAAAAAAATTATTAATAAAAATTTATTGGAATATTTTGAAAAATAATTTATTGGTGAAAAATAACTTATTAGAACTAAAAATACTTTATTGGAATATTTTAAAAGATCATTTGATGGAGGAAATAATAATTAGGGGGTGAAATGCAGTTATATCACTGCAAATTTATAGGGTATGAAATTGACTAAACATCGATTAGATAGGGGGGGGGGCAATACAGAACAGACAATAATCTAAACGAAATTTCCTCAATGAAGAATGTCTAATATAACTGAAATAAATGTATTAACGAAACTTTGATTTTCTTGAAAAATAATAAGAAATCTACGTTTCCAGATTGCGAATGAATTTACCAAAGAATAAAAAGTTTATATTCTTCGAAATACCAGATGTGATAAAAAGGCAGCGGGAAGGTAGATTATCCAGGATATACATTTATAAAAATATTTGTTGACGAACGGGATATTTTGGAAATGTTACGGTGCTTTGTACGTGTTATTAGCTAGCAGGTCACATGAGAGGTAAACCTCACTGTAAAAACCGAAACAACTTAGGTAAAACAAATACGCGAGTTAAATCTTAAATAAAGAACAAATAAGCGCGTAAAGTTTTACAAAGAACACATACGCGAGATCAGTTTTACTTAAAAAATAAATATATTCTCTCTTTCTTTCTCTCTCTCTTTCTCTACTTCCCCCTCTCTTCTCCTGAATCTATATATAAAGCATCTATGTAGTCGGAGATTAATTCCTATTTTATTCACAAAAATGTTAAAAACAAGGGAATAGTTTTTGTATCTAATGAAAGTGAAACAAATTATTTCCTTTATTTTTATTATATGTTATTAAGATTAAGCATTCTTCTTTTATCATGAAATTAAATTTGCTTACTAGATTATCATTTCCTTTTTTATTATTACTAGTCATTATACAGATATAGATTCATCCTCTCTTTCATTACTTATAAAAAACATTTGCATACGTGATTATCGAAGCTAGCTGAACCACGGCCGCCGTAATAACACAGGCTAGTTGTGAGTCGAGTTTTTCTGCTGACGTCAATGATAGTGGTTAGTAAGAGTCACTATCAATGAAGAAACAGAGGTGCCGAAACACATGCGTGAGAGTCCATCTTTTTTAGCAAGTCATCACAGCGAACAGACTTGCACGTAAGGAGTATTTATTCACTTGAAAATCATTGTTAACGTTTTCCTGTTATTGTGACTTTATTCTCCTGCCAAGGACACGGCTACTCTCCTAAGTATTATGCATTCATTTGAAAATCATTGTTAACGTATTTCCTTTTCATAGATGTAAACATTGTCGCCAACGATTAAAGCGTTGCATAAAACTTCGATTTTCAAATCTTTAAAAATAAATTAAAATTTTAATTCAGAATAAAAATACAATTTAAGACTAATTAATAAATTTCATCCAAAATGTGTGCAAATATCAAACAAAATTAACGAAATATTCAAATAATAATATATTGCAAATAAACTGTTCGTTTTGAAAAATATCACATATTCAAAATACTGTTTGTTTTCTCAGATTTCAATTTCTTTACAAAAATTGTCCGTTTTGAAGAAAAAAGAACACTTCCAAAAAAACATATCTGTTTTAATTCATTACAATTTTGTGAATAAACATTTTGTTTTGAAAAAAAAAAAACAAATAAATACACACATTTAAATAAATGTTCTATTAATTAATTATTTTGAATTATTGATTTTGTGTTACTTTACCGAATTCGTAATCTAACATGTTTGATTTTATTTTTATTTTTGATTTACATTTATTAGGAATACGGCAGACAATCTTAGATTTTTTAAAAACTTAAATGTAAATCAAAAATTTAAAAAAATGTACTATCTATTCTGTTGTCATGATATCATACTCCCAGGCATTAACCCTCCTTTGAGGGACAGCCTCTCATTTGCATATTTATTTATTTTTATATTTCTTAGTAATTAATATTTTCTAATCTGCTAATAATTAAATACATGCGTTTATTATTGTTTTAATAAATTTGTAGCTGCTTTTGTTGTTGTTGTTGTTGTTGTTGTTGTTGTTGCTGTTCCTATTTACTCCCCCCTACGAAGGCATGGTTAGGGACAATGCCAATATTTAACGCGGGAGGAATCCAGCTCTCCAAAAATGAGCACTCTGAATTGGAGCACAAATTCCAATACCTAGGTCTAGAGGGATTTCTTCTTCACCGACAGATAACATAAAAACTAAATGCAGATTCAGTGCAGATACTACATTTTGCTCCTAGCCAAAATGCCAAGGATTTAACATGTTTGTAGTGGTGAGGATGATGATGATGATGATGATGATGATTATGATGATGATGATGATTATGATGATAAATTAACAATGTGTCACAGAAAGAAATAAACCTTCTTGATCTTTCTAAATTACAAAAAAAGTATGTTTCTTTTATATTCTTACTTATTTATTCTTTCTTTTACAATAATGGTCAAAATACAAAGTACTTATTTTGAGTAATATTAAATCGTTTTCTGTGACCAATCGACGTTCCACCTTAATGTTTATTACTTTCATTATATAATCAGTTTTAATGTTGTATTGATTTTCATTTTTATGCTGAAACAAAATAAAATGTATCGACGTTGAATATCTTAAAGACCATATCAAGTAACCTTTTTGTTGTTTTTTTCGTAAAAATCAAATTTTGACGATTTTCATGCACAGTATATTTCCCCCACATTGGAATATATCAAACAACACTACGACAATCATCATCTTTTAAAAATCTCCTCTAAATTATCATAATGTCAAATGAAAATTACTTCTTTCGTTTCTGTAAAGAAGACTACAGCGTCAGTAATTGCCGCCCGCGGGCGGGTAGGTTTTGCTAGAATTATATAAATATGTGTAAACTTGTTTCCATAGTTTACGAAGAAGCAGCTAATTTAGTCGGTTAAATGACTAGAATGCATCTAAACTATTTAAGTAACAAGAGAAATATGATAACAGTCACACCGAAAAACATGCACACGTTACCCAGTAGGGTTGTTCAGTAATCCTACATAATCAACACTCCAGAAAAAAAGTCCGACACCCTAGAGTCAGGTAAGAATTAAATTGCCATGTAGGAGCAGCCCCGTCGGCAGTCTCCGGTGGGTTGAGGCGTATTAGGTAATTAGCAATAAACTTACAGCTGAAAGACAGAAAGTAAATCCTGGGTGGGTGTACCTCCCAGAACTGCACATATTCATATCTCAACACGACAGAAATAAGACCACCTTACTTCAAAATTGCTGAGATATTCGGACTGACTTTCGAAGACGAATCCTCGACTAGTATGAACAGCCTCTACTCTACACAAAGCTATCAAAATGTATGTTCCTGCAAAATGCATTAGGGGCATGGAATGCAATTTGAAGTACAATCATATTCCGTTAAAAATATCATGCATAACGTTGCTGATGCATGAGGAAGAATTTATGACTCGACACTGAAGTATGATGATGAGACTAGCTTTATAAAATATCATAAGCTTATTAGAAAACAATGGGCAGAACATTTTGAAAACCTTTTAGACCACTATGGCACAACATGGTCTTATATCTTTGATAAACTAACAAACAACCCAATGTTTCAGCCTTCGTATTTCACCATATCTAGGTAAACGATAACACCCACTGGTCCTAAGAATATGTTTACGAATATGTTTAATCAAGGTGGCTAAGTCTGTACCAGTTCACGTTTAATGTGCATTACACACGTGACACTACGCAACTCACGATTACACTAACATAACAATTATAACGGCAAAAGAGAAAAGTCAGATATTATATATATATGCACGCACACACACAGATACACACACACACACACACACACACACACACATATATATATATATATATATATATATATTAACTAAAACAATACCCGTCCTAAGACGAGTAAAATGAATTCCACGAACATAACAGTTTTGCACCACATTAATGTCTCCTTACGAATATTAAAATCAAGATATAGTGATACTAAATATGTTTCCAATTTTGATCAAAGTCCATTACATAATTTTGGTTCTCAAAAATGTCTAAATTTTAAGGCTTAAGCTTAATGGGTCTTTAAAAAATTGAAATTCAAGGAAATTATGCTTAATTGGTATCTAATGACTATGGAACAAGTTTAATGCAGATATGAGACATTTGAATTTTAAAAGTTGTGCCAATATTATGCCCCCCCCCCCTAAAACATTTCAAAATACTAAAACGAATGTCCATACCTCTCTTTATATATTTATATATATATATATATATATAATCCGAGTATGGTGTGGATCCACGGGTTACATATCCAGGGGACTTGAACCGAGTTTATGAGAGTGCTCAATAAACATATAGAGCAGAAATATGAATATCAATGATAATTTATTTCATTTTGACTACAAAATTGATTTTGTTTCACGAGAGCAGGTTGAGGGACTCCCGTTCATCAGGCCTTGAAGGATCAGAGTCCTTCAAACAATCAATTTTGTAGGCAAAATGAAATAAATAATCATTTATATATATATATATATATATATATATATATATATATATATATATATATATATATATATATATATATATATATATATATATACAATGAAATACTAAATTATTTATTCCTACATACGCCGGCGTTTCGAGCTTACGCTCTCATCAGTGTAGGGAGCGATAATTTCAGACCGCCACAAGGCATATATATATATATATATATATATATATATATATATATATATATGTTATGAGGTTTAAAAAGACTAAATATACATTCGGATTGTACACATTATAAGTTATCTCGACCTTAACTATTTTATTCTTTATTTTTACTTTGTTTTAAAAGATATAAAGGTGTTAAAATTCTTCCATTTGGGTTTGAATCGTGATTGGAAACACTTCCGAGGAGACCTAGTTAAGGTCGAAATAACTTATGTGTACAATCCGAATGTATATTTAGTCTTTTTAAACCTCATAACGTATTCATGCTCTGTTTGAACGGACATAGAGCTCTCTGATTCGGAATCCTATCGAAAATAATCGAACCTGAAAACTATATATATATATATATATATATATATATATATATATATATATATATATATATATATATATATATATGTGTGTGTGTGTGTGTGTGTTTGGTTTACACTCTCCTTAAAAGATAACAGAACAAATATGGTTCGTCAATGTTTGTACTCGCTATTTACCGAGATATATTAGTGAAATATGAAATTACGTAATTACGTAAGTAATTTAATTGTTCATACTTAAATTATTATTATTATTATTATTATTATTATTATTATTATTATTATTATTATTATTATTATTATTATTATTATTATTATTATTATTATTATTATTATTATTTCTGGTGACCCAAAAACACCGTTCATTTTTTATTATAGAGTAGATGATATCTTTCCGAATGTATTTCAGGCGGTGGTGTCTGGGGGGATAGTCTGATTTTCTTTTTGCCTTTTCGGTTCGCTTCACCACTTGAATTGGTTTCGTCCGGGGTCTATAAAAAGCACACATTTTGCTCACTAACTTTTGTGTGGCGATATGAAAGTACATATAATTATGTATATACATATAAATACAGATTGACCTTTATAATAGATTGGAACATATATATATATATATATATATATATATATACATATATACATATATGTATCGTGTTTTATTAGAAAAATCGATATGTATGTACATGAATTAAAAACTAAACCCGATTTTCACATATGTTTTGGCATGAGAGAATGTTTTTTTAATCTCCGTGCAACTATTAAAAGAACGAAGTGTGCATTCCTATTTTTAAACATGTTCTCTGACGCCTACTCCTCTTAGAATATTCTCAGAGGGAATTTGTAAAATATTCGGTCTTCCTGACTAATGAGATTTCCTCAAAAATGTGAGTAACTTTTAGAAATAACATAAACACACGTTGTATTCGCAACAGAAATAGAGCACACGTGAAGTATGTGTGATGGTCATTCTTTCCAACAGTCTAAGAAATGATCGCAATTCAGAAATTATAACACCGCAATTTCAAATCAAATAAAAATAAACTCAATATTAATTAGAAATTATGTAGAATGATCAACGGGAGGTTAACCTAACCTCAGTCTCAACACCTGTTGTGTAACTTTCTATGATGAATAACATAAAGAAGTAGGACATCACTTGAAATTCAGTTAAAATATCCAACTTGATCGAAGTTTTCCAAATCAAGATCAAATGTCATTAGTAAAGGTCATATAAGATGCATTGCTTCATTGGTATAATATGGGCCAAGTAGACGGTCTCGACGATGGACAGAACTAAAAATATCGGCAAAAGTGCGACTTTTACCTTTTCTATGACCTTGAACCGGAGCTTCAACATTCGACCGAATACGCCCCCCCCCTTAGCGGATAGTAACAATAATTGAAATAAAAAAGTATAACTTATATTTTTAGCCGATTTGTGCATGATATGTCTTACTTAGCACTGGAAACATAACTGAATTAAGGTGAATACTAGCAGTGATGATGAGTCCTGATGTAATTGCTTCCACACTCTAGACAGAAGAGATATCCAGCTTCACACTATGAATGGAAAAAAATAGAATTATTCTGTCTAAAAGGATATTTCCTCCTTTGACCGGAGCAGCAGAAATACTACATTGTGATCCTTACCTGAGAGCGGGGACGTGCTGATTATGATGATTATGTTAATATAAAAAGATCAAATACAGGAATAACTAAAATTCCAAATGATGAGAGCTATTCTCCTATTAATGACTAATTAATTTTTTCATTTGACTTTAATCATTTTTATTTGAAGTTGAATTTTTTTTAAATTTGAACTTTGTCCCTTTCATTTGAAATTGATCTTTTGTTATTTGAAATTATTTTTTAAAAATTTTGAATTGATCTTTTTTAATTTGAAGTTTTTGTTTTTCATTTGAAATTAATCTTTTTAAATTTTAAACTGATCTTTTGTCATTTGAAGTTGATCTTTTTATTTTGAATTTTTCTTTTCGTAATTTGAAATTAATCTTTTAAAATGTTAAACTGATCTTTTTTGAATTAAAATTTGATTATTTTTATTTGAAGTTGATCTTTTGTCATTTGAAGTTGATCTTTTTATTTTGAATTTTTCTTTTCGTAATTTGAAATTAATCTTTTAAAATGTTAAACTGATCTTTTTTGAATTAAAATTTGATTATTTTTATTTGAAGTTGATCTTTTGTCATTTGAAGTTGATCTTTTTATTTTGAATTTTTCTTTTCGTAATTTGAAATTAATCTTTTAAAATGTTAAACTGATCTTTTTTGAATTAAAATTTGATTATTTTTATTTGAAGTTGATCTTTTGTCATTTGAAGTTGATCTTTTTATTTTGAATTTTTCTTTTCGTAATTTGAAATTAATCTTTTAAAATGTTAAACTGATCTTTTTTGAATTAGAATTTGATTATTTTTATTTAAAGTTGATCTTTCGTTATTTGAAGTTGATCTTTTAAAATTTGAAGTTGATCGTTATAATGTGATATTTATATTTTTTACTTTGTTTCTTGATCTGTTGTTACTTTAATTTGAAGTTGATCTTTTTAATGTGAAGTGGATTTCTTTTTAATTTGAAAGTGATCTTTTTTAATCTGAAGTTGATGTTTTGGTATTTGAAGTTGGTCTTTTATAAAGTGCTGCATGAAAGCATTGCCCACGTTTGACATCTGGCTGTTGACAAGCTGACAATTGTAGCATACATGAAATCATAATTGCCAAAGTAATAAAAACCCTCAGCACAACTGCCGTCACCATATTCGGAAGCTTCAGAGGTAATCTTGACAGGTAAAATACAATGTGACGTATATTGTTACCAAATGTACGAATTCGCAGATGGTGTAATCGGCTATATTGAGGTCAATTCCTATCGGATCACGTGTGATCATTTACGCATGAATACCGTTAAGAAAGGTATGAACTCACACTCTACCCATATTTATGCGTACAGTAGGCATCCGTGTTCAACTAATCGTAAGCAATTAATCGTGGATAATATGCATTGCATTTCAGAATCCAATGACCAAATCGTTGATGACATGCCGTAAACACACAAATGAAACCAAACCAAAACAAACCAAAATATTATGAATTTTCCAGAGGGGAAATCTTACCAATGGGGTATGATTACTATGCTGTAGACTGTAACAAGGCACACTCGTCTCTTTATTAGATGAAATGTTTTCTATTCATGAATTTTAAATAAAAAGCTTCTTAAACAATCATCATCATGCATGGTTCGATTTACGATGTATAAACTGACTCCAATACATTTTTCTTTCAATCCTACTCGCCAATGTGTTTTAAAGTGAGGTTGGGTAGTAAGACACACATATCTACTAAATAAATATATTAAACAATTCTATGGAGATCAACAATATAAATGATTTGGTTACTATAATGATGAGAGATACATTTTCTGTGGTTTGGCCGCAGTCGATAGCATTCTCTATTTTAACTTTTCTTCATTTGTTATGATCATGTGATCTGCCAAGGGCAGATGCATCATGCATTAATCTCTCTCGCTAAGAGCAGATAAATTCTGCTTAAAATGCCTTCAAGATGTCTCTTAGCCAGGGAGATAATTTCAGGGTAAAAAAGTGGTATCTACCTATAAACATAGAAATATTATAGATAGATTCTTTATAAATCTGATATCTTATTACATCTGTTTAGCTGTATTTCTATTTTTGCACCCTTCCGCTATTCCTTCTCGACATACTTTCTTGACTATTTTCGTGTATCGGTACTGTCCTAACACTTCCCTATTTAACTACAGAGGATATAGACACGAGTTTCCTCTTCATTAAAAAAATGTTTATTTAAACGTTATCAGTAAACTTAACCGTACACATTGCTCGTATTATGTTATTTGGTTTAAGACGGCGATCTTTTCCATTGGTACATCTGTACATTTTACACGCTCAGGCCCCATAGCACTATTGACAATACATGTGTGATGATAATCGAAGTTTTCATCCGATATATTGTTTGAAGTAAGAATTAGTCTATTTTTGTTGAACGTTGCCTATCTGTTCTGATGATTATGTTAGTAGTCATGCATTTAATCTTAAACATAACAATATTTAGCTTCGCCAAGGGGATTATGTTAACAGTCGAGTTTGTCATTTTCTAAGATTTTTGGTTTGATTGTGTACAGCCAAGTATCCGTATCATTTCTCCAATCATCGCTAAACTTTGTAAAAAATATAGGTCATGCTCTAACTACGATATTTAGGTTAAAGATCAAGTTCAAAGTCAAGGAAAAGTTAAAAGTCGCACTTTCACCCTTAAATTCAATTCTTTTCATCGTAGAGACTCGCTACTTGACCAATATTGTAGCCAATAAAGTTCTTCATATTATATGATTTTGACATTGACCTTAAACCTTTAAAACTTTATTGTATGGATCTTATTCCTTATGATAACAATAACAAGCATACACATTTTCAGTCTGATCAGATAAATAGTGTTTTGAGTTATCAATGTTTCGATTGCATAACTTCGGAAATACTTCATGCACCAATTGGGAACAAGAAAGACTAGATTAGACTTTGGCCTATCCTTACGTTCTCAGCGGAAGTATGTAGTCTCACGACTGACTTTTGTTCCTTGTTATTTATAATTTTTTTACATTTTTTAAATTTTTTACCATGTTTTTGTTGAATTATTTGAAGAAATCGCAAAAATCATTTTTGTAACGATAGAATCATGACTATTTTGATATTTCGAAATTCCAGACGAGTTTATTGCAGTCGATGTAAGTTGGAGTTTCACTTCATGACGTTAAGTCATCGAAACGGAATTAAAATGAACATTTATCTTTAATTTAAAGCAATCATCATCTGAAATAGTGAACGTTAGATGCGATATTGTTATGTCCGTCAGTCATGCTTTAGTTCAGGCATGACAAACTAGGCCCATTTGGGTCCATTTGTGTTGCAACTAACCGATGCCCCTATTTACGTGCCTCCCTACAACACAGCCGATTTTTAATGTTGGAAAATTCGAGCTCTTTATAAAGGGCCACTCTGGATTTATACAAAAATAACAAAATATTTCAGTCTAGAAAAAATTATCCTGCAATGACCGAGGAAGGAAAAAATAAAGTATAATATCAGAACAGATATTACACTGTGCTCCTAGTAAAAGAAGCCAATTAGTTCTAGTTGTTTACTAAAATTTATGCGAAATATTATTTTTACTTATCCTTAGAAACACACAATATGTAAAATTGGTTAAGGAAATGTGAACAAACAAGGTAAGAATCTAATGAAAATAAGGATACACACACATCAATATAGAGGGACCGAGATATTTCGGTCGAAGAATTCGACCATATTCGTTTGGTGATATGACTTTATTAAAAAGAAAACTTAAATTTTATATAGTGTAGGAAGAAAAATCCAGGGGGAGGGAGAAACGGTTGTAGGTGGAAGGAGATAATAGATGTTGAGTGCAGTAGATCTGTGAGAGGAGGGAAGGGAGGAGATGTGAGCAGAGTAGTACCTGTGCAAGACAAAGTAAAAGAGGAGTGGGGAGAGTAGTAAGTGATGAGGGAGGAGCCTAATGATGTCGTGGTATCAGAAATAAGAAAAAGTTGACAGCACATGGAGAGATACATTGAGTGGACGGAATAAATAGGGAAACATGTGCACGAATAGAAAACAAACACTAGAAAAATGGTGAACTAAAAATAAAAGTAAATATACAAAATAGATGGATAATTAAAAACTATCAATGGTGGATAGAATAAAAATAAAACATGTGATAGGAAGAAAATGAAAAAATAGACAAAAATGGTGGACTGAAAATAAACATAAATGGATCAAAAATAAAATGAAAATCGAACCATTTAGTAAGAAAAATATATAAGCGAGGAAAGGAAGAGGAAAGAGAAGAGCGGTACGTTCAACGAATTGTTGATAACAGAATAAGGATAATTTGGCAGCAAGTAGAGAGATAAATAAAAGAGGCTGGACAGAATAAAATTGGAAACACGTGGTAGAAAAAAATAAAACAAAAGAGAAATGGTGACCTAACAATAAAAATGCAATCAATAAATAAAGAAAATAGATATCAAACCATGTGGTGAGAAAAATGAAATAAAAATAGAAAAACACAATATGCATATAAATAATTAAGCTACATTGACGAATGCAAACAAAAAAGTAGCTAAATAAAAGCAAAAATAAAATGTTAAACAGGAACGAAGATTTGTATGCAACTGCTACGAATAGATATCGATATCATTTTTTAGTGTTAATAAATGTTCTGAAAAAAGAAAAGTACACATTTTTCAGTGAATGACGAATGTTTATACAGCTCGGATTATGAACACTATAATTATAGGCCTTAAATAACGAAATAGTGTATCTTTTATGCGAGGTATTAGTGTGCTTGTAAAAGGCCGCATGCAGCACACAGACCACATGTTTGACACACCTAGATTAGTTTGAAAGCACAGACGATCATATTGAATGGAAGCATATCATTATAGATGCGCACTTGCCTCTACATAAAAAAGCTCTGTTCGTCTAACAATGTCATGAGGAAGAGGGGTTGAAAGAAACATATATTTTATTTAATCATTAAAAACGAATATAACTTATAGGTATACATACATTTGCTTGCAAAGTGTGTATTCGTGTGTGCTATAGAAAATATTAGACGTAATCAGTGACACATGTGTATGTCTACATATTACCATTCACGATAAGTTTAGTTATAAGTTAAATAAGTCATGTGATCAATATGTGAGCATATTAAGTAGACATATTTTTATATTAAATGTATTCCTGTTCAGTGTGCACGGAAGCCCCTAAACATAACTTGATTTTAATGGTTATATAAAGTATATTCATCAGGCTCTAGCTTGTATTGAATACTTTTGAAAATATATTGGCTATAAGTTCATTTATCAATACTTTTGAACTTGTTCAATCAATATATGTTGGTATATATATATATATATATATATATATATATATATATATATATATATATATTTATATGTATATGTATATATATATATATTTATATGTATATATATATATATATATACATATATATATATATATATATATAAATAAATTTTCTATATCAAGCTCTGATCCTATGTTTAGAAATATATATGTTGTTCTAGAGTCGGACATATTGATGAAAAGTAGGGGAGTGTTGAAGGACGTGGAATTCTTAACGAGTTGATTGTGAGTTGATTGTTAGTCACACGTAAGTAAAACATAAGTATGCTTCGCTTTTAATGGTAGAATAAAATAATAATTTTGATCACCCCTACTTGCCGCTGTATACAGTTCACCCTCTTATCGGTTCGTCGGCTGCGACACCCGCAAACACGCATGTGCCTACAGGACCACAAAAAACATATATCGGCATATAAATGTATACACCAGTATATATATATATTGGCTATAAGTTCATTTATCAATACTTTTGAACTTGTTCAATCAATATATGTTGGTATATATATATATATATATATATATATATATATATATATATATATATATATATATATATATATATATATATATTTATATGTATATATATATATATTTATATGTATATATATATATATATATATATATATATGTATATATATATATATATATATATATATATATATATATATATAAATAAATTTTCTATATCAAGCTCTGATCCTATGTTTATATATATATGAGAAAGGAAGGATGAGAGTAATCCGACGTAATAGGGAAATGAAAAATAAAAAACCAAGATATATTTTTTATATATTCATCAACGTTTCGTCTTTATTTGTAAGACTTCCTCAGGGTGATAATTTAAAGAAAAATGTCATGCAAGTACATCGGAATATTGGGTTTACATGATGGGTTGATGAGAAAAAAGTAGTAGCCGTGGGTGCTGAGAACACTGGGCCAAGGTCTGGGCTGGGAAAAGTCAGTGGCAGAGAATGAAATGAATGTGGATGGCTGTGAGTGAAAAAGAGGAGGGGGAGTGTTAGTGAATTTGTTTTAGGATGGGAGAGAGGGGAGGGGTGCTGAGGTTTTTTATCATGGTGAGGTGTAGCATGGATTTTGAGGGGCTGGGGAAAAGGAGGGGAGGGGGGAACTTTTTTGCTGAGATGCATCGAAGGTAGGCTGTGTCCATATTATGCCCTCTAAATATACTTTAAAATACTCTTAAGAAATCGATTTTTTTTATATTTAAAAATAATGTCTAAACTCATTGTAAAAATTTCATGAAACTCCGAAAAATCTGAATTTGACAAAATTCTTCTAACCCCTTGTTACTTACTCTGTGTGTATGTATGTATGTATGTATGTATGTATGTAAGCATTTGTATATGTATGTCTGCAAAAAGATCCGAAAATACTCGGCCCGGCGTCATGATTTTTGTATCTATTTGACCGCCGTTCATTCCGAAACATAACATGTCAGAATTAGAAAACACAATTATTTAAAAACAGTAAACGGATCACTTTTATGTAAGGGGGTGGTCAAATTTCTTCGTTTTTGATTTATTTGTTCGACTTACGATTGCGCAAATGAATTCAGTTTATACAACGAACGACTACATTTTCTTTTATGCTACAGACGATCACTACACTTCTTTGGAATTTAAAAGTAACACGAACAAGTAAAAAAAATGTTGTTTACACGAATCTACATTTCTTTTACCTAACGTTTAAAATACATAAATAAAAATAATCTTATAAATTAAACCGACTTTTACCCTTTGTTTACATATGATAAACAAAAAACTTCTCTCTTACTTACATACAATAGACAAAGCAACAAATCTGTTTAATAATAAATTTACAAACTTTTACCTGTAAGCAAAAGTTTATACAAACGAAACGTCAATACGTTTCCTGTCGAGCTCATTGACAGAGGAATTAATCTAAAATATTCTTACTTAGCGAAGAGAATTTGGGACGCTGTAACCGTACTAAATAATGGTTTCCCTTGCGTACAAAATAGTTGCGTGCGTGAATGGTACCCAAAACATTTGCCTCAATCTAGAAGGATTTCTTCATTACTGAACGATAGCAAAACATTTTTAAATTATAGTTTCACTTTATTTAGTCATTCAATAAGTATTTACATTTATTTTTAAAACGTATTCATTTATTTCGTCCATCGTGAAAAAGAAACGCTAAACTTTTTTGTGAGACTGTAATTAGTCATTTAATATATATTTACAACGTAACACTAAATTGATTTCATCTCTTTTTCTCTTCGTTACTGTACATATCTAATAAACGTCCTTCAACAGAATGTTAACTAAATAAAATTACTTGTCTCATTCTAAAACATTATAATAATTACACTTACTTCTTAAACAAAATACACACCTGATGAAATTCTTTTTAAAACATAAGTTTTCGGTTATTTTTTTCAGCCGTTTTTCATTTTTTTCATTCACTTTTTTCCATTCATCTTTTACTTCAATTTTTTTATTTTGCTTCCATTCATTTTTTCATTCACTGTTTTATTCATTTTTTATTTATGTATTTTTAATTGTTTTTTATTTACATTTTTTCATTCATTATTCTTCATTCATTTTTAATTCATTATTTAATTTATGTTTTATTGAATTTTTCATTTACTTTTCTTTATTCACTTTTATTGATATTTTTATTCATTTTCTCATTCATTTTCTTTCCTTCACTCTTTCCCATTCATTTTAAATTCATTTTTAATTCATTTTTACATTAACTTTTTTGATAAAAATTTTCATTCAGGTTTTTATTCATTTTACATTCATTTATTATCGTTCATACGAAACTCCTTGATTGAGCAGATAGTAAGCATAAAGTGCTCATAACAGTGCTCAATATCCTAGATAGACTAGGTGTTTTTGAACGCAGTATTGCCGGGATAATAAACTGCCCTGTCTTTTTTAGAATGTTGTATACCCACGGGAACCATAATCCAAAGTGCTAAAATTGGGTACAAAAAATTAGTAATTTATTAAGACAATTTGTTCTCTCAGCGTTGTCCGGGATTCAAAATTGGAATATTACAGTATTACATTTGGTAAGATATGTATAGTAAATCGCTTCGGGCATTTGCCTCTATCAACATCAAATAGTTTCTTTATATAATAAAATGAAGGGAAAAGAACTTACGAATTGACGGGACCATTTGTTTTACTTGGCGTTGTCCGTGATCAAAAATTGTAAGATTACAGTATCACTTTTCGTAACTGGTATATATTACATCTATTTGGACTATTTTCTTCATAAATATCATTTATCTTTCAATTATTCTAAAATAATGGAGGGCAATATATAGGGAATTGACGAGACTAGTAGTTCTACTCAGCGTTGTCCAGGATCAATTATGATTACCAACATTATTTCTCTTCATATTTTGATTTTAACGGCACTTTTTGCAGTTCTGTGAAGGCCTCCTTACTAGCATTACAGTATTAAAACAGAAAGGGAGAAAGATAAAGAGACTGGTGGAGAGAGAAAGGGAGAGAGAGAGAGAGAAGTTTTAATATAAATATGTTACACATGATATTAACTTCTTCTATTTTGTTTTTTTATGGGTCGGCTCCGAGCAACGAAGTGTAGCGCTGCTAGTATATATATATATATATATATATATATATATATATATATATATATATATATATATATATATACAGGGTGGGCAAAAATAAGGGTCCTATTTTTAAAAATTCATAACTTTTTTATTTATTGATTTTTTATATTTTTTTAGAATAAGTAAAGGACCCCTTCCGATACAAGCATGAGCCGTATTAGCCCTAAGGAACGTACCCTCATTTAGAAAACATTATTTTTGCTTAAAAAAACTCAAAACAGTGTAAAAAACAATACTTTAGTTTTTGTAAGTTTTAAGAAGTGTTTTTCGGCTAAAATTTGTTTTGTTTATTTCAAAAAATCTTGGAAGGGTCAGTCTACACACACATAAAGTTTGGTGAGTTTAACTTTTATTTTGTGGAAGTTATTCAAATTCAAGTTATTCAAATTTAAAGATAGGACCCTTATTTTGGCCCACCCTGTATATATATATATATATATATATATTAGTAGAATATCCGTCCAAGGATGAGTATACGAAATAAATATAGCATTTAAAAAAAGTAGTAATGTGTTTTTCTTTCTTTGGCGGGGGTATGGTAGGGTTACGTTGACACCTTCTTGAATAGTAAAGTTTATAAAAAATAAATAATGTGCCCACATTACTCAACCTGTTGCCTGAGATACCTATTCCATAAGTCATAAAGATAAGTTCAATAGTTTAAGAGTTTACCTACATATTACTTACACTCACTTGCGCACACTGATACTTTCAAAAATATATTACTTTATATAACCTAAAATATGATGTAGAACAATTCGTTTCTCTATTAAATGTTTTGTATCTAACTTATTTTAAGAGATTTGGGGAGAGTGAGAGTTTTAGGAAGCACTTCCCCATAATGGTAAAGTTTACCAAAATAATACTGTGCTCATGTTGCCGGGCATATATATTCCAAAGTTCATAATGAATCATTAGTTTAGGAATTCATCCTGTACAACGTAATATACTGCCCAAATTCATAAATATTTACCCCATAAAATGTACCAAAAATAATTTTCCTATGTTCTCCCGGTGTTACATAGAATATGCATTTTAAAATCACAGTGATCCGTTCATTATTTTTTGGAGATTATCCTGGACATAGAAATATACACTTGTGTGTGTTTGTCTAGAAACTTTTTCACCCGAAATGCTACGTAATTATGCACAATATGGAAAATATGCATAAATAGAACTGTGCGTAATAGTTAAATGAAACCAATCATCAAATAAGAAAAGAGAAAAAGTGAATCAACTAAAGTTCCTTTTTAAAAGAAATATGCAAATTACTTAATCATTTGATTGAGTACATTAAGAAGTTTTTTACTTTTTAAATAGAAAAATGGGATTTCAATGTCAGTGCGACAAATAACTCCACTTATATATATATATATATATATATATATATATATATATATATATATATATATATATATATATATATATATATATATATATATATATATAATTAACTTGTTACAAATATCCAGGGGGTATAAATCCGAAGGAAGTTGAAACCGGGTTTATGAGAGTGCTCAATGAAAATTCAGAGAAAAATATATTTTTTGTTGGTGATTTTATTAATTGCGACAAGATATATGCTGTTTCATTAACGCTCGCAAAGAACGTCAACTCTTCAAGCTATAATGGAATCAAATGGCAAAGATTTTAAATTCAACCTCAACCGGAAATTGAACATGCATTAGAGGGAGGGGGGACAGAGATGGAGCTCTGCCTATAACGGGGACATGATAAGGGAGGGGGAGAGGGGGAGACCCCAACAAGTCATGTTTCAAAAAGTTGTGTGGGAGGTTCTCTCGTGTCTGGGCCATCGTGACCTCAATTCCAGCCAGGGCAGGGTGGGTTAAATTTAAAATGAGAATAGAATTATAATCATAGAGTTATAACTGTCATTTTTGTTGTAATAGGTAATTATCGTGTAGATAAAAATGTTTGATAATTTTAATTTAGGGTATTAATTGCTACTTTTGCATTCTATTTTAATATAGTTATTTATGGCTTGCTCAGTAATTGTAGTGAATTTTGTTGTGATAATATGTTTTAATTGTGATTATATTATACTGAAATCAATACTAGTGAAATCATTATATAAAAACAGTTTAATGGTGTTACCATTTCTAGTATTAATAAACTCGATTACAATAACAATAATAATAACAATGCCAATCATACCTACGATAATAGCATTAATGAAAATAAAAATAAAAATAACAAGATAATAATAACAATGATAATATGACTTGTTGGGGTCTCCCCCTCCCCCCTCCCTTCTCATGTCCCCGTTATAGGCAGAGCTCCATCTCTGTCCCCCTCCCTCTAATGCATGTTCAATTTCCGGTTGAGGTTGAATTTAAAATCTTTGCCATTTGATTCCATTATAGCTTGAAGAGTTGACGTTCTTTGCGAGCGTTAATTAAACAGCATATATTTTGTCGCAATTAATGGAATAAAATCACCAACAAAAAAAATACATACATATATATATATATATATATATATATATATATATATCAATTTCCCTATCCTCTGATGAGAAGAGTTTATTTTTGAAAATCTATGGAGTAAAGATATGAAGCTCCTTGCTCTGAACTTTTGATGTTTTAATAAATATTGTATCTTTACAATGGTTTTATTCTCTTCTCTCACCTATATATATATATATATATATATATATATATATATATATGTATATATATATATATTTAAATCTAATATATATATATATATATATATATATATATCGTACATGTATTGTATTAGTTTCTGTAAATGTAAATCCGTAGAAACTCAAGTGTTTATAAAAAGTGCTCAATAACAAGTAGATATGTTTATAAGTATAAATTTTTATTTATACAAACATTATTGGTTACATATGTGCATACATGTTTCAGTTGCACGTTACCCAGAAAGTAAACCTCATCAGACCAAGAATTTTCTCGAAAATTCTTGGTCTGATCAGGTTGACTTTCTGGGTAAAGTGCAACCGAAACATGTATGCACATATGTAACCAATAATGTTTGTATAAATAAAAAAATGTATACTTATATATATATATATATATATATATATATATTAGATATATATATTAGATATGATTGCACCATTGACAAATATTGAACGATAAAAACAATTTTGAATAGCAGCTATAGAAATACTCTGCCCGATTAAACATGTTGATATTGCCAAATTATTAGCACCATTAAACATTCACGCTTCAACGTAATTCATTTTCCTTTCAGCGTTTCTTTTTATCAGTTAAACACTGTTTATAGCCGTCGTTGCCAAAATACTCCGCTATATTTACATAATGTGGTTTGTCTTACGAAACTTGAGGATACTCCTGGAGTATCGAACGTTTTACAGCAATACTCGCTTCATATGACTAATTGGCATTGGATGTCTGTTATTCTTGTTCATTTTAAAAGTACCTACAAGACTTGAATTTTGAAATATTGAAAGACTTGTAAAATGAGTTTAACACGACGTAGACACATCTTGTTAACAGCTTTTTAGACACATTAAAGAGTCGCCATACGGCGAAATATTACAATATTTGACGGTAGGTGTGTTCAAAACGAATTTCTCACATAATATGGCATTAATAAGAAAGCGGAAAAATCCCATTAGAAAATTACATTTATACGATTGACTTTGAGATATAATTAGACTAAACCTTGTATCTAGTATATTTCTGCAATTTTGATCAACATCTATTACAATATTTGTATGTTAAAATGCGTTAAGCGTTAAGTTTAGGCGTCTTTAGAAGAAATTGAAATTCGTGGAATCTTGCTTTACTGGCGTGTATGACTATGCACTAAATTCAATACAAATTAATTGTATTTGAATTTTCAAAGTGGAAGTTGTGCCTATATTATGCCCCCTAAAAGACTTTAAAATTCTCCGAAAAGACAAACATTTAGGGAATATGAGTTAATTAATGTTTAAGACCTATGGTTACCATTTTTAAAAAATCGGAGTCATTTGAATTTTTACGAAGGTTGCATGAAGTGAATTAAAATAAATGTAGCCGTCAGTACGATTTCCTGCGTCTGGCACCTGTGTCCCAAAATTCATTATGATCAGTTAATTAGTTTAGGTGTACCTAAGTTTATATAAATATAGATATCTATATATTTGTTGTTCATGGTCGGCCTGACTTGGGATGTAGTTAAGTAAGTTTAGATTTTAATTTTTTGTTTTAGTTTTCCTATTTTCAAACTTAAAGTAGACAACTACTATTATATTCTTCAATTTAAAAATGAGTTATCTCCCTTGTTGGTGTCTATTTCAAGTTGATGATGTAAAAAAAACACGATCCAACAATAACCAATGACAATTGGCTGGTAAAAAGTGAAGTGTAATTTTGCAGCTAACACTCTATTTGTGTCTGATTTTGAGTTTGGTTTGCTCATATCTTTATCGATTTGTATGTAGAATATTCATTCCTAAACTACGTGCCTAAACATTATGAATCTTTGTACACAGTTGCTAGGCATAATGGGTCCAAATGTGGGTTATATGTACTTTGATTGTGTTACAAGCAGTAGTAAAAGGTTGTTGAAACTCTTCGTTAAAATTCAGATATTTCTGAAATTTTAGCAATATATATTAGGCATCAATTAATAAATATTGCCTTAATTTCAGTTTCTTCAAAGTATTTTGAAGAATTTTAGGGAACATAGTATTAAGGTATTTTTTATGTTTATATATTTGTATGTATAAGATTCACTCATAAGCTAATTAACCGATCATTATGAATTTTGAAACACCGCTTTTAAAACGTAAGGGTTACTGATGTGGGATATATTTAGTTTAGTTTAGTGTTATAAAAAAGTAGTAACAAGGGGTTAGAAGAATTTTGTCAAATTCAGATCTTTCGGAGTTTCATGAAAGTTTTACAATGAGTTTAGACATTATTTTTAAATATAAAAAAATCGATTTCTTAAGAGTATTTTAAAATATATTTAGAGGGCATAATATGGACACAGCCTACCTTCGATGCATCTCAGCAGAAAAGTTCCCCCTCCCCTCCTTTTCCCAAGCTCCTCAAAATCCATGCTACACCTCACCATGACAAACCCTTCAGCACCCCTCCCCTCTCTCCCATCCTAAGACAAATTCACTAACACCCCCTCCCCTTTTTCACTAACAGCCATACACATTCATTTCACTCTCTGCCACTGACTTCTCCCAGCCCAGACCTTGGTCCAGCGCTCTAAGCAGCCACGGCTACTACTTTTTTCTCATCAACCCATCATGTTAACCCAATATTTCGATGTACTTGCATGACATTTTTCTTTAAATGATCACCTCCAATTTCAAAATTCAAATATTTCGGATTTGCATTGAATTTGATCCATAGTTATTAGAAATCAATTAAACAAAATTCTCTGAATTTCAATTTCTTATTTAGACCCCTTCAGCTTAAGCCTTAAATTTTATACATTTCTTAGTAACAAAATCATAAAAAAAGATGTTTATCAAAATTGATTAAGGATTCCAGACATAAGGTTTGGTGCCATTATATTTTGATTAGATATCTATAAAGAGATATAAAAGTTGTGCAAAACTGCTCTATTCAGGGGAACTAATTTTACACTTACTGAAACAGGTTTTCTGATAGTTCTTTTATATCTTTGCTATTTCATAATCTACACTTATTATTACTATGGCAAATATTTCTTACTCTCGAAGTGCTCTGACACCAGGCGTTACTATAGCTCTCTCGCTGGTAAAAAAACAGGGAGTGTATCCGAAAATCTGAGTGACTGTATATCTCTTCAATTTCCCAGTACTATTTGCTTCTTTCCATCACTATTGTAACACAATTCCTGTTCTCGCAGAAACCATTTTGCTATGCTGATAACAGTTGGAGGTTTTCTCGGGAATTAAACTTGCAGTAAGCCTCTTCAATGTTCTACTACACCCCGTACTCTTTTAGTGAAGGTCTGGATGATGTTCTCCCTCCTGGGGCTTTCACTGCGGTCAGTTTCCGTGGTACCGAACCGATCTTCGTGCCGATGCGATTTTAGTTGCGTTACATGTTCACATTAATTGACTTTAATTTAAAAAATACGATCGAGACACTTTGGAAATTACACAGTGCTTTCTACACACACCTCTATAATGTACTGTTAATATTAATATTCTCTTTGAAATAGTAAATGCTTCACCAAGGCAGTACTATTAAAAGGCAATTATTGAATTTAATAGTCAGTGCTGAACTGTCTGACAAGTTGAGCTATAAACAAATAAACTGCAAAAAAACACTAAAACGCCGGTGTATTTTCAAGGCTGAAATGTTCTGATTTGATGAGTGACTGGTAGTCCATGAGTGCATTATCTACCGTGAAATTTCTTGCTTAAGAAATAATTGCATATTGATTATTGAAGCATTTTATGACGATAAATGTCAATTTGATTCTACAAAAATTACGTTTTCTTCTTTCGTAAAAATTATCATTGTTAGTTAAATATTATTTAAATAAATAACACCTTTATGTCTTTTCTTTCTTTATTTACTTATCAGTTTGTGAATTTTACTATAGATGCATCGCGTGTATAATCTATGTTCAACAGTTCTAACCAACATAGAGTAAAACAACAACATAATACCGATAATCGTAGGAGCACTACCAACAGTCCAACAGAAAAAACTGGGATAAATTGGAATCAAATGGATCACTGAGACCATACAAAAGACGGCAATAATGAAAACAGATGCAATCTTAAGGAAATCCTTGAATGCGGAAACCAACCCGCATAAGCTACGAATGGTAACCAGTCACATGGAAGTTACAACCGAAAGAAAACAAAACACAGGAACAAAACCACCGTATGAACCAAGGAATAGAAACTGCAATGAAACAAGCTGTCCCTCACCCCCCGAAAAAAATATTTGAAAAATAAAATGGCAGCGGCCTCGACTGACACAATACAAAATAGTCGTAGAGGGTCAAGGAGGATGGGAAGACCGAAGAGGGACAGCACTAGCCATACCTCCATTGAAAGGGTGCGGAGAGTGCTGGGACGTTTGGGAGGCTTATTGCCACCCAACTCCCAGGGGTAATCAATGGTTGTTACCAACGAGTAATCAATGGTAGGTGTCTGTTTACTGTCTTTGAATAATTTTGTTTTCGAATTTTGACATCTTGACGGTGAGCAATCACTGACGATAACTTATTTGAGAACTTGTAGTGAGTACACATCATCATCATCATCATCATCATGATGATGATGATGATGATGATGATGATGATGATGATGATGATGATGATGATGATGATGATGATGATGATGATGATGATGATGATGATGATGATGATGATGATGATGATGATGATGATGATGATGATGATGATGATGATGATGATGATGATGATGATGATGATGATGATGATGATGATGATGATGATGATGATGATGATGATGATGATGATGATGATGATGATGATGATGATGATGATGATGATGATGATGATGATGATGATGATGATGATGATGATGATGATGATGATGATGATGATGATGATGATGATGATGATGATGATGATGATGATGATGATGATGATGATGATGATGATGATGATGATGATGATGATGATGATGATGATGATGATGATGATGATGATGATGATGATGATGATGATGATGATGATGATGATGATGATGATGATGATGATGATGATGATGATGATGATGATGATGATGATGATGATGATGATGATGATGATGATGATGATGATGATGATGATGATGATGATGATGATGATGATGATGATGATGATGATGATGATAATAATAATAATAATAATAATAATAATAATAATAATAATAATAATAATAATAATAATAATAATAATAATAATAATAATAATAATAATAATAATAATAATAATAATAATAATAATAATAATAATAATAATAATAATAATAATAATAATAATAATAATAATAATAATAATAATAATAATAATAATAATAATAATAATAATAATAATAATAATAATAATAATAATAATAATAATAATAATAATAATAATAATAATAATAATAATAATAATAATAATAATAATAATAATAATAATAATAATAATAATAATAATAATAATAATAATAATAATAATAATAATAATAATAATAATAATAATAATAATAATAATAATAATAATAATAATAATAATAATAATAATAATAATAATAATAATAATAATAATAATAATAATAATAATAATAATAATAATAATAATAATAATAATAATAATAATAATAATAATAATAATAATAATAATAATAATAATAATAATAATAATAATAATAATAATAATAATAATAATAATAATAATAATAATAATAATAATAATAATAATAATAATAATAATAATAATAATAATAATAATAATAATAATAATAATAATAATAATAATAATAATAATAATAATAATAATAATTCGAGATGTCATGACGGTATGGTAATTTCTTTAAAAGGCAATTAACATTAAATTACTTTATTTTAACTAATAATTTAAACTATTTAATTCTGACTTTCAGTTTAGAGAATAAGAATGTTCTAGACATTAAAAAAAATGATTAATTAGTCACGTGATGCGAGTGGGAAGAAATATGTCTGTATTTTATTAGTTCCGATCGTCATTTGAAACCCTGACTTGACTACTCGAGATGTCATGACAGTATGTTGATTTCTTTAAAAGGTAATTAACATTTAATTGTTTATTGTAACTAATAATTTAACCTACTTAAACCTGACTTTCAGTTGAGAGAATAAGAATATTCTAGAAATTCAAAACAACAGAAACTGATTAATTAGTCACGTGATGCGAGTGGAAGGAACATTTCTGTATTAATCTAGATTCAATTCATCAAACAAACATCGGAGGAGGAGTCTATCATGTTTTTAGTACTTTTTAGATTATACTAGGAAACTTATACTAAGTAATCAGGTAACACACACATATATATATATATATATATATATATATATATATATTATTAAAAAAAAATTTTTTTGGTAAATGTAATGTGTTTGTGGTAGTGCACCTTGACCTTTATGAAAATGAGAGAAACACTACCCCTGTGACAGGATCACAGGTAAACTAAGCCTGGGCCTGGTGATGCCACAAACATTAAATCGTGAAAAATGTCTACAAATACAAATAAACGCTGTGGGACTCAGAAGAAAGATATGAGTGTCATGGTTGGCAGGTTCTCCCTTGATGGCCAACATGGGGGGCCCGGTATACATCCTGCGAATGTTGGCTCCTTTAATTTCAGAAACCAGATCAGGGACAAAATACAGGTAAGTAATCTCTCTAAATCCAAGTATTACAAGGGCACGGACCAACACAAGAGAGTAGGACCGAACAAATAAAACCGGAAAGCAATGGAAAGAAATGGACCACAAAAGAGAACAAACTAGTAATGGAATGCTACTACAAAAGCCATTGAAAGAGGATACCAAAAACGAATGAAATATCTATGGGACATCTCTACTGACTACCATGCAACGGAACAGAGAATAGCAGCTCAAGCAAGGCAGATACTCAAGAGAGGGTTGTTCTCTGAGATAGAATTAACCGAAATCAAACAAAATAGTACTGGCGTGAAAGATCAATAAATACAACCTGACGAAAACACCCAGGAAGAGGGGCAAAAGATAAACACTGAAACAGGAGAGGACGAAAATTATGAAACCACAGAACTCATTGAGGAAGAAGCAATAGAAGTAGAAAACATCCAACGAATCATGTCCGAGGAAAAAACAAAGCTCCCATCCCTAAGGAACGAAGATTGGAAGAACTTAATAGTTGAAACACAGATAGTTTGCAAAGTACTCGCATACATCTCAACAGACACTATCATAGACCTTAACAACTGGATATATGCAGGGGAAAATTCAGTAAGTATGAAACTAAAAAGAACAAAAAAGACTGACCAAAAGAATGGACCGACAATGCCCGGGTGGGAAATTAGACTGGAAACTCAGATTACCAAACTCCGAAAAGAAGCTAAGACTGTAAACAGGACGTAAGAAAATAGGAAAAGAATGGAAAAGCAGAAACCCGGTTCACAAGGAAAGACTGAATAAGAAACATGAAAAGTTAAAACAAAAGATAGCAGCAATAGAGGGAAGTCTGAGACGATATAGATACACATCTTAACCGCAAAAACAGAACAGGACTTTTGGAAAAAATAAAAGCCAGTTTTACAAAAACGTAAACGTTGAACGAACAATAACAGAACAACCAGACCCTACAAAGACGAAACACTTCCGGGGCAAGATATGGGAAAAGCCTAAAAAACACAATAAAAATGCCAAGTAGCTGAATAACATGAAAAACAGGAAATTGAAGAAGAAACATAAACAGAAATTAATAGAGAAACAGTTAAGGCGACCCTAAGGAAAATAGCAAACTGGAAAGTACTAAGCCACGATGGAATACACGCATACTGGTTTAATAAATTCACGACTTTACATGAAATACTAGCGCAGAAACTGAGAGGATGTATCCACAAAACAGACGTACCAGAATGTATGACCAAAGTAAAAACAACGCTAATACAACGATATATAAAAAAGGGACGATCCCAAGCAACTGCATACCAATAAGCCGTGTACCTACAATGTGGTCAATTCTGACGGCACAACTTAGAGTACAAATCTACTAACTCCTGAACAATCGTGGATTACTCCCCGAAGAACAAAAAGGATGCCGAATAGGGAAAAGAGAGACACACTATCTGCTATACATAGATCAAAAGATCCTGAAGGAGGTAAGTAGCAGAAAAAAGAACATATCCATGGCATGGATTGACTACAAAAAAGCTTACGACAGAATCCCTTGAGCATGGATAATTGAATGTTTAAAAATATAGAAGATACCCGACAGGATTATTAATCTTATCAATAAAGCAATGGCAACATGGAGAACTAGCAGCCGAGTGACAACACATGACTGAGATAAAAATACAGAGAGGCTTTTTCCAAGGAGACTCCCTATCACCACTACTGTGTATAATAGTCATGATGCCGCACAACTACATACTCAGTTAATGTTATGCTGGATACAAGTTTACAGACACTGAACTACGGGTAAACCACCTGATGTACATGGACGACCTGAAACTTTTTGCAAAAAGCAAAAAGGAACTGGAAAAGCTGATAAATACAGCAAGAATCTTCAGTCAAGACATTCAAATGGAATTCAGAATGGACAAGTGTTAACTACTAGAAATGAAAAACGGAAAACTGGAGACAACAGGGGGTGTGGAGCCCCCTAACCAAGAGAACATTAGGGTGCTAGGCGAGCATGATAGCTACACATCTTTGTGAGTTCTAGAAGTAGACACCATTAAATCTCCAGAAATGAAAGAGAAGATTAGAAAAGAATACTTACGAAAAACAAGAAAACTCCTAGAAACAAAATTATATAGCAAGAATCTAGTAAAAGCTATAAAAACCTGGGCAGTACTTAATCAGTAAATGTGATGGCGGATACAAGTTTACAGACACAGAACAAAGAATAAACCACGTCATGTACATATATAGCAGCAATCTAGTAAAAGGAATAAACACTTGGCAGTATAACTAATAAGATACTATGGACCATTCATAGGCTGGACTGAAGAAGAACTCAGGCACCTTTATCAGAGGACTAGAAAATTAATGACCATGAACAATGCCCTACACCCGAAAGACGATACGGATTGACTCTGCATGAAAAGAAATGAAGGATAGAGGACTAGTAAGTATAGAAGAGTGTGTGGAAGACTAAAAAAGAGCTAGAGAAGTACATAACTCAGAACACAGAAAGGCTAATTACCGCAAAAAGAGACACTGTTCCAACGAAGAACTCGCGAAGAACCGACACAAGAAATCAAAAGACAAGAAAAGAAAAGTGGAAAGAAATACAACTACATGGACGCTTCAGAAAGCTGACAAGAGAAGAAACTAACGAAAATAGCTGGACATGGCTTAGAAAAGGAAACTTGAACAGAAAACGGAATCTTTACTAATGACTGCACAGAACAATGCGATTACGACAAGCTACATTAACGCTAATATAGATAAAACCCAGGGAAAGAGACGAAACCGTAAATCATATAATAATTGAATGTAGCAAACTCGCCCCCAAAATACAAGAACATACATGACTGTGTAGGAAAGACAGTACTCTGGGAACTGTGCAAACAATTGAATTTCGAATATGCATACAAATGGTACAAACATAAACCAGAAACAGTATTTGAAATTTAAAACACACATAATCCTTTGGGATATGGATATACAAACAGATAAACCCATACAAGCAAGGTGACCTGATGTTATTATGATGGACAAGAAAGAAAAATCTTGCAAAATCGTAGACGTCGCCGTTCCAGCAGACAAAAGAGTGAAGATCAAAGAGACGGAAAAACGAAACAAATACACAGAACAAGCCAGAGAACTGAAAGAAATATGGAGAATGAACAAAGTCAGTATAATACCAATAATCATAGGACTGCTAGGAACAATCCCCTAAAACCTCAAGAAAAGACTGGGAGAAATTGGAATCAAAGGGACCATCGAAACCATACAAAGGACGGCAATGATCAAAACAGCTGCAATCCTAAAGAAAATCCTTGAATACGAAAACCAACGCGCATAAGCTACAAAAGGGTAACCAGTCACAAGGAATTTACAACATGTAGAAAACAAAACCACACGAAGAACACCACAACACGAACCAAGAAACAGAAACTGCAAGAAACATCACTTCACAAACTACCCCTTTCAATAAATTACACGGACCTCAGCTAATGCCATACAAAAATAAACCAAGGAATAGAAATTACAAGAAGCACCACAAGATCTCCCCCTTCCCTTTCTCCCCCCACACACAAAACAAAAAATGGTGCCGGCCTAGGCTGACACAAACAAAATATTTGTAGAAGGTCGATGAGGATAAGACCGAGGAGGGACAGCACAAACCAGACCTCCACTGGAAGAGAGCGGAACATGTTGGGACCTGGTGCAGGCTTATTGCCACCCAAATCTCAGAGAAGACCAATGGTCCTTACCAGCGAGAAATCAATGGTAAGAGGCTGTAGCGATACCGCAAGATTATTTGCGGTGGTGATCGAACAGAGCTGAAGTAAACTAGAATTCTGGGGAGGCTTGTTGTCACTCAGACTCCAGGAAGAACTACTGGTTGTTGTCGTTGAGCAATCACCGACGATCATCTGTGTGAGAACTCCTAGTGAGTACAAATAATAATAATAATAATAATAATAATAATAATAATAATAATAATAATAATAATTGACACCATACAAAGCACGACATTGTTAAAAACAGCTTGAGAAAAATTCTTCAGTGCGGACACCAGGCCACATAGCCATGTGACAGCAAGTAATCAGGTGTAATTAGACATAAAATAGCACTACATAAACACAGCTAGAAATATAAAAAACGAATACAACGCAACTGAAACTACCAGAAGAAAATAACAATCTGACCGAACCCCCATTCGCCACAAAAAGCAAAGACGTGGTGCTGCTGATATCTCTGGGGACCCGACAGAATGGTGATGAAGCATCTAAAAGGATGGAAAAACTGAGGAGGGACAGAACCATTTAGATCTTTACATCAGATGTACTTTTTTATATCATTTATATTAGAAAATGCATGCACCCCCGGAAGTAAATATTTCATAATGTTACGAGGAAATATAAAGAGAGTATAATCTGCTATATGTTTTACTATTTTCATCATAAAACTGTGGATTATCTGTATGAAAATAAAATAATTAAATTAAAGTCAATGATAATAATTGGAGTATAGTATCATGATCTCAGAAATTATACGACACTAACTCCCCTCAAAAACTGAGGAAATAATGCCTGGGAGGATTCTATCATGCCGAACAAACATATACTACATCCCCCCCCCCCCAAAAGAAAATACGATGTAATACCTTGGATCATGATCTTATGACAACAAAACATATACTACACTACACACAAATAGAGGAGGTTATGCCTGGAAGGATGATATCGTGACAAGAAAAGAGATCCTTCACTATCGATCCCATGAATCTAAAGATAGTACATTAGTCTGAAATAATATAGTAAACTGAATTTAGCATTAAAAGAATGTATAATAGTAAAATTAATAGTGGTAATAGTATAGTGTCGGCTTCAGAGAGATAGCTACTAAATCTCTATTCGTTATAGATTAGATATCTCATTCACTCTGTTAAACGCATTGTTCTTCTGTCTGCATAGCAAAGCAATGGGAGACAGGACATTTAAAACTGACTTGTCGGAAAAAAAGATTACTGCTTCCTTTTATGTGCGTATTTTTGTCTGTTTCTCGATCCTCCTTCTTTTTCGGGCGTCTTTTTGTCTGACGTAAACTCTTCCTGAGTCTCTTGGTGGTTCGCTGATTAAAAAAGATGGCGGCATTTTCAGGTTAAATGTTATATATATATATGTTTTACATAGAGTTATACAGTGATTGAAAAAGAACGCATGCCACACCCATCCTTAATGACGGCAAATAACGTCAGTTAGCAGTCGTTTTTGATCTGACATGTTATCCCTATTCTGAAAGAATAGAATCAATAAAAAAGAAAACTCGAAATACACCGAAACAACCGCCATGATCACACTATGGCGAATTGTAATAATCTAAGCAAGAATATTACAATACATTATTTGTTTATAGGATACAGAGTCACATTTTAAACAGCTATCAATATATATATATATATATATATATATATATATATATATATATATATATATATGTCTATAAAATGGGGTGAAATTATCTATCTTAGAGAGGTAACTCTTAACTCCAAAATGCTCGAGGCGAGCAGTAACAATACCAGAAATATATAATATTCTATCCATATATATAAAATGAAGACGTGTTTCCCCTGTACCTTTGGCGAGAGTAAGAAAATAATCACATACATCATAGGCTATTGAACTCACCACTCTATTCAGCTTATTCATTCGAGTGGGATTGATGAAATGCATTCTTATTTTCTCCATCTAACAATAAAATCTACTTTTAGACCACCATAAAATACTCTCCCCAAAACATACTCCATAGAGATGGTAGCAAAAACTTTTCCCCCTATTATATTTCTACTATCATTCTCACTTTCATCATTGGGAAGTAATACAACACAAGTGATTTATGAAAACGTAACTGTTATTGCTTTCTACTAATCTTCCATTAACTTAATACTCAATACAATAGATTCAGCACAAATTTATATCCCACTGATTTCGAGAATATCGGATTACCTTTAAAGAACTTATTCAAATATACTTTACATTGATTCATATTGGCGGATACAATCTCTTAACTGAATCGTTTTCGATTATGTCAGGTATAATTCTATTCTTTAACTTAAACACTTAGCAAATTAAATACATAATCCCTTTAAGACGTAATATCAGTTTCCTTACGAACCTTTCACTAAAAATTAAGAGATAATACAAGTTTATTTTTTCACTTTTGAC